>JAAGAY010027333.1:2726-18401 GCA_011801015.1 Ardeotis arabs | reverse complement strand
ATGTCCCTGCTCCTGGCAGGGGGGTTGGACTGGGTGGGCTTTGAAGGTCCCTTCCCACCCAAACCCTTCTGTGATTGATGGTTCTGTGTGACTCGGGATGGATGCTCATGCTCAGGCAGACCCACTCGCTGCCCCCACCCAGGGTTCCTCCTCCCGTGTTGGCCCCTGTCCCCCATCCTACCTTCCCACCCACTTTCTCTCTCATTTCCTCCTTGCACTGGGACATGCTGGTGCAATAGATCTTCGGTCTCCCAACTCCCCACATTCATCCCCTGGTGACATTTCATGGAATCACTGTGCTGCTAAGTGCTGCTAGGACCTCTTGGACATCCGCTGGAGGATGGGATGAGTTGGGAGGGCTCATTTCTCCTCAAGGGAAGTCCAGAGGGGCCGTTCTGAAGGAGATGTGTCTGCTTTGGGGTGCTGCTGGGCTCCTCACCCTACAAGGAGAAGAGAGGGACACAGGGGACACCCAAGTGTCCCGGAGCGGCCAGGTCCCAGGTCCTACCTGAATGTCTCAAAGTTTGTGCCTGGGGGACAGTGCCAACATCTGTGCAGCACTCAGAAAGGGGATGTGCTCTGAGATCTTTTGAGATTATTTGTGGAGAATTTTGGACTTTGACTGGAAAAAGGCCCCGAGCAACCAGATCCGGCTTGGAAATGGGCCCTGCTTTCTGCAGGAGGGTGGGACTTCCAGCCATTTCTTCCAACCTCGGTTGTTTTCCATGTGTCTGAAAACTAACGGGATGGGAGGCTCAGAAGAGGAAAGGAAAAAACAAAATCTGGAGAATTTAGCTGATGGCAATGAGCGTGTCCTCAAAGAACCAGAGGAAGGAAGAGCAAGAAGCAAAGCTGAGCGCTGCACGGGGAATTATGATGGAACGGAGGAGGCTGCTCGCCTCTGCTCCCCGCCGGCTTCGGGACTCTCCCATAAGGAATTTTCCCACTGCGTTGGTCTGGCTGCTTCCCAGCCCCTGTGTGCAGCCTGGGAAGCTGCTTTCCTCCCGCATCCCCCTCGCATCTCCCAGGAGCTGTCTCAGCCCAGGCCGGTCTCCTCTGCCTCCGTTCCTCCCGCCGAGGAGCCGTTGCTCCCTTAATCCACCTTCATAAACCAGCCTCCAGCTGCTGCTGGTTGGTCTCCCCGGAGGTCTGCCGTCATTTATTTCTCCAGGAGCCTGGCGTGGGCCCGTCTGTCCAAGCGGAGACGTCTCTCTGAGTTCAGCATCCCAGGTTCTTCCAGGTCACGGCTCCTCTGGGGCTGACAGGGATGCCCAAATCGGATCAGAGGGGTTGACCCCATCTCTGTCGTACTTCCCTCCTTCCAGTGCTCCTTGGGAGCGAAAGGAACCCCCTCACCCAGCCCTCCTTGTGGATTTGCAGTCCCATTGGATTTGCCCGCCTGGGGACAAGGACAGGGGGGGACCCCGCTGTTCGAAAATACAGCCCCGGTCCCACCGGAGCAGAGGGATGCAGGGAAAGGGGAGAGCATCAGGCTACCATCGTGGTGGTCCGGCTGTGCCATTTTTAAGCATTATCGGGGAAAAATAAAAAAAAAAATAAAGGTATCAACTGTGGAGGAGGGGATTGTCTGGGAGAAGGCATCACGGGGTTTACTCGGAGAGCTGCTGCGTGGGAGACGGGAGCTGGAAGGAGCCTGCATCAGTCACGGCTCACAGAACCGGTCGGGAGGACTGCTGATTGATGGTGGAGCCGGAGACGCTGCAGCCCCGAGAAGGAAAGCGCTGTGTCCTCGCACGCCTTAATTCCCCCTTGGCTGCCCCTGCCTATCTAGCCGCTCCGGATTTTGGGATAGGGGCAGGGTTGGTTGGCATTTGGCAGGGCCGTGCAGGCGATGCTGAAGCACTGGGAAGGATATTACAGAGCTGCCGTTAGTTACTGGTGCGATAACCCAGCAGCGGTGATGCCATCTCCTGGGAAAAGCAAGCCGAGATGTGTCCTGGCAGGAACGGGGACCGAGGTGTCCCGGGAGCAGCTGGGAGGGAGGAAAATGTGCTCTGGGTGTGCAAACCCCTTCCAGCTGAAGGAAATCTCCCGCCCTCAGCAGCACCGCAGCGGTTTTGCAGGGAGCGATGAGTCAAGGGCCGGATCCCCGTGTCCCCGGGGATGTTTAATAAGCCACAAGTGTGCACAGACTCCTAAAAATCCGGATTTACCCCTGGTGCTCTAGACAGGGAGGAAAATAAACCCTCGTTTATTTTCAGGGTCTTGGGGCGGCTCGTGAGCTCAAGGCAGTGATGTCGAGCGGGTGATGGAGGAAGAGACGTTCCCCCTGGGGGACAGGGAAGGGCGGTGCTGGTGGAGAACCAGCGTCCTTCCAGTGCATTTGGGGGACCTGGGATTGCCGGAGCCGTGGGAGGGATGGGGGAGCATGGTGGAGGGCTGTGGCATTGCCCCGGGGACAGAGCTTGGGGTTCCCAGGGATTTTGGAGGTGCTGTTTAAGGGCTGCTCTGCCATCTAATGGACAGGGAGCACTGAGCTGTCAGACTGGACATCAGGAAGAATTTTTTATGCTGAATGTGGTGGAGCACTGGCCCAGGTTGCCCAGAGAGGCGGTGGGTGCCCCATCCCTGGAAACATTCCAGGCCAGGTAGGCCAGGGCTCAGAGCAACCTGATGTGGTTGGAGATGTCCCTGCTCCTTGCAGGGGGTTGGACTGGGTGGCCTTGAACGCTCCCTTCCCACCCAAACCCTTCTGGGATTCTAGGAATGAGAGAGGCGAGGGTGACCGTGTGTCTGGGGCACATTCAGTGCGTGCTGGTGGGGCTCAGGGTGCCCATCTCCTGTGGGTGTCGCTAGCCAGGTTGCACTTATATTTTACATGGGACCAGAGATTGGTTGTCCTAAAAACTAGCAGCTAAAAGGTCATAAAAGAGGCTGGGGTCCTGTGTCACACCAGCTCCTTGCATAGCATGGACGCGGTCATCGCCATTTGCAGGACACCAGCCGTTGCCCGAGAAGCAGGAGGTGGCTCATCACACAACGTGTCGATAAGCTCCTTGTAATGTTATAAAAAACTTCACATGGTTCCAGGGGAGACCGGACAACATTTTGGAAGGAAAATCCAACCCTGGTGGCCTTGCTGAACACTTGGAGACCAACATCCATGTTGCAACGAGTTGCAGCCTGGGTGGTGTTTGGAGAAAAGCCGGGTATGCTTGCCCTTGGTCTTGCAGCTGAAGTCTTGCCTGCGCCAGAGCTTGGCAATATCAATCTGCTTGTGGCCCCCACGGTGGGCTGGGGGCTGGTACGGGGCTGTAGGGTGAGGGCAAGGGTGCAGGAACCATCCTTGGGGTCTTTGATCTCCATTGGTGCAGGCCGCAAGTCTTCCCTCTTTCTCCGCTGCCTGCTCATCCCTGGGGAGATTTTGGCTGTGCCCCCAACTCCGTGTTGGTCTTCAGGCATCTCCTCCATCCCACCTTTCTCCCCTTGCCCGCAGAACGAGGAGGTGGCCGGCCGGAACCGCAGCCTGACCCAACGGGTGCAGGACCTGGAGCATCGGTACAGCGAGGCCAGCACCCTGCAGCACATCCAGGCCACCCTGCTCTACGACATGCAGGCGCAGATAAACAACATCTCCGTCCTGACCGACTGGGCCTGGCGGAACCCCACCTGCCTCGGCCCCGCCGAGATGAGGCTGCAGGAGGAGATGCACCATCCAGGTGATGGGGAGGTGCTGGGGCCTTCTGGGAGGGGATGCTTTGCCCTTACAGCCTCTCTTGAGGGGTGCTGGAGGGAAAGGCTGAGGGAAAAAGGCTTTAAATCCCCTTTTCATTGGCCAGGATGGTGTGAGGTGCTCGCAGGGACCACCTTGGGCTCTGATGACCAGGTTGGCATCCCTCCCACCATCACCCTACCTGCAGTCAGCTGCACGAGCCTTCATCCCAGCTCCTGGGACTGGTTTTCTATCAAAAAAACCTCAAGATCTTCTTTCTTTCAAAAATTCACAGCATGAAATTAGGGCTTTGGTGAAACTCTTCAACTCCGAAAACCAACTACTTCCTGTTATTCCTCACACACTCTTTTTTTTTAAATGAACGCATTTGAATTTTTGCCAGGTTTTCGGTTGTTTTCCTTGCTAGTCCCTGGAATATTTTATTTGGTTTTTAGCAAATGTGGGAACTTTCAATCAAAGAATTTAAGGTTCAGGTTGACTAAATCTGTTTTCTGCCAAGGAGCCCACTGCTGTGAAACATTTTGACCAGGGCCTTCCATAGCCAGGATCTGCAAAGCTCAACCTCGAGGTGCTGGAAGGGAAACTGAGTTGCTTTTGTATCCCGTTCGAGTCTCTGAGTCCGTGGCAAGAGGGTGGTGGTGTGCCCCAAATCCCATCTCCCACAGCGGAAATTCGGAAGGAGCACTGGAGAAGAACGAAGGGATACTTCTCCTGGAGAGTCTTCCAGTCTTCCATGAACTATGATGGAGGGAGTCGTAGAGATGACGTCTGTCTTCTCCAGCAAGGAGAAGGCTGGATGGATGACTCAGGCAGCACTGCTAATGGCTTTCTCCTGCCAACCTTGGTCTGACTTGAGCTGGTGACGTCTGGGGGGAGAAGCCATGTTACTTCTCCTCTGAGCCAAGTAGTCCAAGTCTTTTCCACCACGCTCATTTAAAGCTCTTTTGGCCGTCCATGTTGTGGCGGGGGGAGCATAAACAGCTCCACCAGTACCTGCTTCCAGGTGCCCCTGAGTCCTCAGCAAGGAATGCTCTCTGCAAAGCCAGGATGCCAGATTTGATGTCTACGCCCATGACCGCACCTGTGAGCCAGAGCTGGGATTCATCTCAATAACTTCATGGGACTGGGATGGTGACTTCTCTGGCCTGGAGAGTGCAGCCAGTTGATTTTGGGTGATTAACTTCAGGTGGGATCATGCTCTGCCTGCCGTCCTAGACGGTCGCTGGGTCTAGATTGCCTCTCACCAACCTCTGCTTGCTGCACACAACTGGGATGTCCCCAGTCTGTCACCAGCCTGCAGCCAAGGGAGCTCCCAGCCACCGTGCTCTCCAGTTGGTGGGCCGGGATGTTGTGACTCTTCATCCATCGTTCCTCCCTGGATTTAGTTTCCTAGTCATTGTCTGCCGGTCCCGTGGTCTCATCCTTTCTGTGTGCCTCATGGAAGGGCGATGTCCCATGCCTGCTTTCCGCCTTCTCCCAGGCTCCTGGTTCTCCCAGTCATCCCAGTCTGGTATTTAGGCCACGGTGTGCTTCAGGCTGGTCTAGCTGCGTGTGTGAAAGGAAGAGGAGCTGCCTGTCTGAGCTGCCTTTGTGCCTTTCTTTCTAAGGACGGGATTCATCCCACCAGGGAGGCTCAGCTCACAGATGAAGATGCTTCACGTTGGGTGTCTACACACGTGTGTCCCCACGTGAGCTGGATATTTAAGATAACGAGGCAAACGATGTGTGGATGGAGAGCAATTCAACATGGGCTTTCCACTGCCGTGATGAGGGTCTCAGTTCAGCTGACACCTGGTGCCACCCAAAATACTCCGGAGCATCCAAGATATCCACATAACCCTGGCAGATACAAGGCGGGACCTACGCAGGACTGAAAGGCAGAGCTGGTAATGGAAAAAGAATGGAAAATTGAGTTGGAGACAGCGGGAGGCAGGGAGAGTGGCTCTTCTCTCCTCTCCCATGCAAAACTGGGATGAAGTGCCCTCTGCAGAAGCCTATTTCTGCGCCAGGTGAAATAAGTCCCACCTGACACATCTGGTTAAAAACATCTTTAGGTTCTCCAGAATTATTTTGATGCCCTTTTCTTGTAAGACAAGACCCGTAGCAGCAGTATGGGAGAAGAAAAACCTTCCACTATCATTCTTTCTCAATTAATAGGAGCTTTTTGGTGTTTTTTGGTTGTTTTGATACGATCTTGTTGAAAAGTGTGCTGGTTTTGGTTGCGTGCTGTACGCTGAACGCCGTGTTTTTCTGCTTTCCCCCTCAGAGGCGAAGCACGGCAGGAACTGCCCCGTCGACTGCGCTTCCGTTTACTACAACGGGCTCCGGCGCTCTGGGATCTACAGCATCATGCCCTCGGTCGGGGGGATGCCCATCGAAGTGCTGTGTGAGATGGAGACCGAAGGTACTGCAGGAGGCACCTACAGCATCTTCCAGCTGAGCTTTGGGTGGGATTTGTCCAAACTGAGAGTTGTGTCTCATCTGAGCCCTTTCTAAGTTCGTTTATAGTCGGGGAGAGCAGCATCTCTTCTCCAGGGACGGGGGACTCATCCTCTCTGCCGCCTATGGAAGGGATTTGGATGAATAGTTCAAACCAGACATTATGGCTGGGGTTTAATTGCCTAAATCGAGGCTTTTAGTGCTCCTTGAGATGTCCTCATGCATCCGAGATATTTGCAAACGCTAGTGGATACGATGCAGGACTGAAGGAAGGAGAAGCCCTCCTGGAGTAGCAGTTGGTCACTGTAGGGTACCAGGAGCATCACCAGGTGGAAGAGGGCAACCACTAATTGTAGCTGTGCTGAAGTGAGGAGGGAGGAGGTAGATCCTCTCCCACAGCTATTTCGGAGTCTAAATGAGGGAGGAGATGGCCTCCCACATCCTCGCTGTCTAAATATCTGTACGGAGCACACCAATGTCATCCCAAGGCACAAGCTTACTAACAAAACCAGTTTGCGATGCTTGAGTTTTGGAAGAATAATGACGATCGTCAGGGAAATGGGGCGGTGGATTGTCAGTCCCTTGCCCCATGGATCTGCTCCAGCCCAGGTGGATGTGTCACATCAACACGTCCCGTGCTGGAGGTAGGGGTTCAGTTCCCTACACGTAGGCATCTACCATACTGTAGCATCTACAGGTGATTGCAGCTTTGGGATGCACGTGCTCGTTAAGAAACAGGCTGTTCGGACAACGTGGTCTCTGTTATGTCATTACTATTATTTGCATGACCATCAACCTGGTCTTGGACACTGTAGAGTGACAGGCTGTACAGACAGCAAATAAAAAGATGGCCCCAGGCCCACCCCACCACCCCACCCCAAGCTTACGGTGTTGGAATAAAATGAGAGAGGATTTGGACAGATGGGAGAGCAGATGGAGACAGTGAGACAATGCCGGGAGAGCTCATGTGCCTCTGCGGTGCTGCAGGAACAGTACATAACAATCTCCAGACTCCAGGATCTCTGGTTTGTTCCTGTCCCCAAACATTTTCCTCCCAAATCTTACCATCTCTCTCTCATTTAAAACCACCTTAAGATCTGGAATGACCGTCTGACAGCCAACAGGGAGACACTGTCATGAACTCACCATCGTGAGGTGTGACAGGCATCACATTTTATCCCCATGCAGCAACCAACATTGTATTTTGCCAATTGGTGGAAAGAGACTTGCCAAGGAGACACCTTATTGAGCTGCAGATGGATCCTCAGAGGTGACACCAGTCAGGGATCTGACTGGGACCCTTGGATGCTCCCTGGAGACTCCCATTTTATGTTATCTCTCTCCTGGCAGGTGGGGGCTGGACAGTCATCCAGAGGCGTCAGGATGGCTCAGTTGACTTCAACCGGACCTGGAACGAGTACAGGGAAGGCTTTGGGGACCTGAATGGCGAGTTCTGGCTGGGCAACGAGAACATCCACAAGATGACGAGCCAAGGGGACTACTCTTTGCGCATCGACCTGGAGGACTGGAACAACAAGCACAAGCATGCCTTCTACCAGGTCTTCAGGTAGAAAGTGGGATGGCCTTCCCTGGTTCTCATAGACACAACAGGTTCAATGTCAGGAGACCTTCAGACATGGGAACCCTGTTGAGGCCAGAGCAACTCTGTCTAGAGAGCTTTTCAGGCTGGGCCCAGGCTGTCTATCCTTTCTTCTCTGCCCGGGTTTGACCACCAATTTTTGCTCTGGGTTGAAGCCTGGCTGTGAGCTAGCGAACGTGTAGTGTCGTTTGGCCATGGCCAACATCCACAGCACCAGGAGAAGTGAGCTATAGGACCCAATGGACAGTCCCCAGCTGCTTAGGGGTATTTTTTCTGCCAAAATTACTGAGCTCTACGTCAAAAACAGGGGTTTGAATCCTATGGTCTTGCTGGGCTCCAGCATCTCCGTGGTTTAGAGTCACGTTTTGATTTCCACCCTCTCTGCTAATGACTTACTTGCTGGGCCTGATGTAACGTCCTTCAGTGTCTTCCCTCCTCTGGTGTTTTATTTATCCATACGACATCGGTCACATCCTTTCTTAATCAGAAGTGACCAAGTCTGTCTAGATTGTCCCAGACACACTCCTTCCCTGTCTCTACTGGAAATGCTTGTGGGTGACTGTGGAGTAATCCACCACGGGAGGATGTCCAAGGGAGCACTGCATCTGATGGACACTCGAAGCTTGAGGGCTTCGAGTAGACCCTAAATCTGCTGAAACCACTGGAAAAAAAAAAAAATCCCATTGCCTGAATGTGCCATGGAGCATCATCCACCAGCAAAGGTGTGCTCTGAATGGTCACTCCAACTTTTCTCATCAGACGTCATGCGCAATGGCAGTGACCTTCAGCCTTTGTTAGCCCAGGGGCCGATTACTAATTGGCTCAGCCTAGATGAAAGACGGGATGCTCGTTAGGCGGCGAGGAGGCAGCGCTGCGTAATTAGAGGGGCTGTCTTGCCAAAGCTGCCGCCGTCCTTTGTTGTGGTTTCAGAGTCACGGTTCAGCCCTACAACAAGAGCCCTGAGTCACGACAAAATCACGCGCATCCCACAAAAGGGAGAAACACAACATCCTTGGCTTCTAGAGGTGATGAATCATAGCAGGCAGCCTGACCAGAGCAGCTCAGTGATGGCGAGGTGTCCACACCAGGAATGCAGTGTCCAGGTGGGAAAGGAGACTCCAACACTCCCCATTAAATAATCCCGGCTTCCTTGCTTGCAGCGTTGAGGATGAGGCAAATGACTACCGCCTGCACGTGGACGGGTTCAGCGGGACGGTGGAGGATTCCTTCGCCTGGTACCACAACAAGAGGAGCTTCAGCACACCTGATTCGGGGAACATCTGCGCCGAGATTTCCCATGGAGGCTGGTGGTACCACCAGTGCTTTTTCTCCAACCTCAACGGGGTGTACTACAAGGTGAGGTGGAGGGTCCAGAGGAGACCACACAGATGATGAGAGGGCTGGAGCAGCTCTGCTGTGAGGCCAGGCTGGGAGAGCTGGGGCTGTTCAGCCTGGAGAAGAGGAGGCTCCGGGGAGACCTCAGAGCGGCTCCCAGTGCCCAAAGGGGGCTGCAGGGAAGGTGGGGAGAGACTCTTCAGCAGGGCCTGCTGTGACAGGACGAGGGGTCATGGTTTTAAACTAAAAGAGGGGAGATTTAGACTAGGTATAAGGAAATTTTTTTTTACACTGAGGGTTGTAGAGCACTGTCCCAGGTTGCCCAGAGAGGCGGTGGGTGCCCCATCCCTGGAAACATTCCAGGCCAGGTTGGCCGGGGCTCTGAGCAACCTGATGTGGTTGGAGATGTCCCTGCTCCTGGCAGGGGGGTTGGACTGGGTGGCCTTGAACGCTCCCTTCCCACCCAAACCCTTCTGGGATTCTATGATTCTATGATGAGGACGCAAGGTGCCTTTTCTCCAACCAGTGCTTTTCCTCCAACCTCAGTGGAGTGTCCTACAAGGTAAAATGGAGGAATGAGGATGCAGACGGATGCACATGAGGTCCAGGGCTGGGAGGAGGCTGTTGTTCCTCACATCATAGCAGTCCTTCCTGGCTTGACCAGCCTCTTCCTTGCAGAGAGGGAACAAAATGAGTGCCGGGCACCAGGGCAGTCCAGACTTTTCGTGCCGTGGGCCAGGCACGAGTGTTGAGATACCTCTGCACGCTGGGGTGTGGGACTGCAGGGTGGAAACTTGTGGTGTGGGTGACTCACACAGCCTGAGACGGATGGGTGCCAGCTCCATTGGGATCATTTGAAAAAAGTTGGGCTTTACAGGCTCTTCTCACTGCATCATCATGAAGCTTTTTGCTCCACTGTTTCAGAGCAATTGGTTTTCCGATGCTCCCATCTGGATGAGGCTTCCGTGCGTTTCCTGTGCCTGACCATCCTTCTTTTTCTGCATCACAGGGCGGCCGATACTCCATTAAAAACCGCAAGGTCCTGGGACCGGACGGTATCGTGTGGTACTCGTGGAAGGACACAGACTACTACTCTCTGAAGAAGGTGGTCATGATGATTCGACCACGCACCTTCCGGCCCCACCTCTCCCCATGAAGGAACCTGGGACATTCTTCATTTCACCTCACCTTGAACGTGGGAACAGAGGGCTGGAAATAATTTGCTGTGAGCAAAGCTGATGCTGGACATACCAGAGGGACCGAGCCACCGTGCCTGTTGCTGCCTGTTCGTTTTTGAGAGAACTGAACCAACAGCAGAGGTGGCAAGACCTTCATCAAGTGTTTGGGTGGTGAAAGCTCTCCTGAAAATGTGGAGGTGATCGCTGAGAAGGGCTTTGCAAAGACAAGCATGTGGTTTGCCGTTTCAGTGGGTAGCAACAGGCCTTGGTGGGCTTGGGCATCCCCAAGGCTTGTGACTAAACCCAGATCCTGGCTTTGACCGGCTGATGGGACCCAGCCACACGTTGAGGCTGGAGCTTATGTTGAATGGAGATGTTGCGTGCTCTGGCTACCAACCCAATGGTGTTCTGGAGGAAAGCAAAGAACGATCCTGTATGTTTTCCGTATGGGATGAGATGGACGAATTCTTGCGCTGTAAGATGAGCATCTCTCCGGTCTCGGCAGAGTTTTTCTGTTCACATCACACATTCGGTACGGAAGGTCCACCACTGTCACTCCAGGGATGTGCTAAGGTGGCTCCAAGGTGCTGGGGTGGCTCCAATGTGCTGAGATGGCCCTGAAGAAAGCCGGGAGAGCCAGCACGCATCACCCAGGGACGGCGTCATGGGCAAAAGAGGAGGAAGGTCTGCAGTGGCCCTCTCCTTCTCTGGCAGGGATTGTGTTACGCAGGTGGACATTAGCAAGCTGTGGTAATAACACTCCAAATGAAAAGATTTTGAAATAAATAATGCTGAAGATTTTCCATTTTCCATTCCGTTTTCACCTCTCCATCCTTTCTCTGGCAAAGAACTTCTGATGAGTCTTCTGTCCACCCTACAAGTGGTCTGCAGGAATGTTCAGACATTGTTTGAAGTCTTTTTTTACTGCCTTACTCTGGATTCATCATCCCTGTCTTTTGTTTTCCATTCGAAACTGCAGCGAGAGACCCTCCCCTTTCTCTGACTTTGCCTTCTCGCAGGATCAAGAGACGGAGGCTGGGACTTGGCCTCAGCCCTTGTGTTTGGTGATGAATATTTAATTCGATTTCCTTTTTCCTGTTCCACGTGAGCAGACGAGTTCAAAGAGGGTTCAGCAGAGAGGAAAGGCGGACGCGTTAGAGACAAAGCACCGTTCCTCCCAACTACTCCTCTCCTCCTTGATGGTTTCTGTAGCTTTTACACTGTTCTGGATTATATTTTTGCTGGAACCTCATTTTTCGTGGGCAAATCAAGCTGAAAGTTTACCTTCCCAGCATCCTACAAACTAATATCCCCAAGATTATAAACCAATGTTATTTTTTTTCCTTCTGCTAGGTTTGCCGTGGTAGTCTTCCTTGAGTGGTGTTCCTAAGACGTACGGATGGTGTTTGGGAGTTTCAATGGGCTGGTCTGCGCTGCTGTTTTCCCATCACTTGCCGTGAACATCTGGGCAATGCTGGTGGTGGGAGGAGAGCTCTCTTGCCTCATGGCAAGGGTCCGACCTTCCCTCTTTGGACCGCGGGCGCTCAAAAGGCCATGATGGCCACTGGTTAAGCAATACCCTACTAAGAGATCAATAAATCACTGGAATAAGCACCAGCCTAATTAACCAATGATCACATTATCATTATTAATCTACCATCTGATTTGCACATTGTTAAACACAACGATCAAGGTATCACTCTTAAATCTTATCAATCACACTCTCCTACTGCTGAATTATTTTTAGCAGCCCTCCCCCACCCATAGCTCTTCATACCGGGGTACAAACGCCTCCCTTTTGTCCCTTTTTACCCTCTTGCACTAAGTCGTTTGGACACAGCCCTCATGGAGAGTCCAATCCTGACGGAAAGTCCAGCAAGTCATCCAAAGGCATTCCCGTCCGTAGGCATCCTTTCTCTGAACACCGAAAGATCCCATCTTCCTGTGTAGAATGATTGCTGGTACCTTGCCCAAATTTATGATTTCTGAGAAAATATAGGCAAGATGATGGACTGAAGGAAGGATGGCCAATGGTAGAACCATCCCTGCACGGTGTTGATGACGCACGAGCCAGGAAAAGTTCCCAGAGCCCGGCAGTGCTTTGGTGGCAGGAAGATTCACCTCTTCAGTTGGCATCCTGGAGGCACTTCCAGGACGCTGCTTCTTAGGTGCTTTGATGTTATCATTGAATCCCAGAAGGGTTTGGGTGGGAAGGGACCTTTAAAGGCCACCCAGTCCAACCCCCCTGCAAGGAGCAGGGACATCTCCAACCGGATCAGGTTGCTCAGAGCCCCGGCCAACCTGGCCTGGAATGTTTCCAGGGATGGGGCATCCACCACCTCGCTGGGCAACCTGGGACAGTGTTCCACAAATCTCACTGCAAAAATTTCGTCCTGATGTCCTGTCTGAATCTACCTCCCTCTACTTTAAAACCATTACCGTTATGTGTCGCTTTGCAGCAATGGGCGCTTGCTTCCCCACGTGCAGGTCAGCAACAGAGCAGGACCTGTCATGTCTGCTCTGAAGGACACCCAGGCATCCTCTGATGTTTGGGAGGTGCAACTCATAGCACAAGTCTTGCTTGAGCTGGGATTCAGGAATGGGGTTACATCTGGCTTTTCAAACAGGAGAGGTGGGATCAGGTGCAGAAGGTCTGTCCAGGTCTCAGCCCTGAGAGTCTGGCAAGTGCCATGAAATGTCTCCTCAGGAGGTCTCTTGATGGCACCAAGCCTTTGCTTTGTGCTTTTCCCTTGTATGTCCTGGCTGTGCCAGCAGGATGGTGCTTCAGGAGAGGACTCCACCGTGCAGGCAAGGACCTGGTCTCCACAGCACCTCCTGTCCGGTGTTTGGTGCGGGATGCCCAGGTGTGCAGCTCTGAGCTCCAACCCTACACCCAAGTGTGGGTGTCCTCTGCCATTTGAGACTCGTGGGCTATCAGAGGCTGGCACATGGTGACATGGGACCCACAGGACACAGGGCCATTTGGAACCAGGTGGGAAACTCTAGGAGCATCTCGAATGGCTCTGCGTGGTGAGATGAAGGTGTTTGGTACCCCAGCAAGGCTCAGAGCAGCCTGAATCTCATCACTGCCAGCCCCAAATCCAGGCAGAGGATGTCTGAGTTCCTCCCAGGGAGGAGGGAAGAGAAGTGGGGTCAGCGTCTACAAAAGCAAGGGAAGGTTGAGCCTGGACTCCTGGGTGCTCGTGCCCCGTAGCTCACAGGGGACGGGACAACGGGGGTACCTGCTCCCCATCTGTACGGGGCTGACAACCCCGCTGCCTTCCCCTGAGGAAGGGGGCGTGCAGAGCGCGGTCCTGACCCAGGCGTCTGCTGAGGACCAGGCTTTGGCCAAGGCACAGCGGTGTGTCTGAGCAAGAAACGAAATGCGCCCCCTCAAATGACCCCTGCGCCGGGGGAGGGAAGCCTGTCTGAGCCCCCCTGCCAGGCTCCCTCTCTTTCCCTTCATGCTGGAACTCACCCCCGCCTCGTTAATTTGGCTGACCCCATTGTCGTGCTCGCCTGAACTGACGTGGGGCAGGAAATCGCATTGACAGAGCCTCACCGAGTGCAGCCACGAGGCAGACGCCCCACCGCGTCCCGTGTATGGCCGCGCTGCCCCGAAAGCCCTGCAGACCCCTGTGCAGGGGGACGCGCGATATTCCCCGCGGCAGAGCAGCGCCTGGCTCAGCTTGCGCCTTGCTGGGGGAACAACTACGTGACCTGGCGTTGTTTCGGATCGCAGCTACCCAAGAGAGAGGAAGGTCCGAGGGCAGTTTCCATCTGACGTGTTAGGTCAACGCAAGAACTTCTGTCTGTGTGATAATTAGGACTCGGTGTATCTGCTGGAGGTGGAGAAGGTTTATGAGGGCCACCTCATGGGTCTTATGGGGCCTATGTTCACACGGGTCTCTGTCCCACGGCTGGGAAGACATCGTAACTGAGACCGAAGGAAACGCAAGAAAGGGCTACTGGGGTGACGATCACCAAAAAATCCCTGGTGAGGTGTCCACAGTCAAAGAGGTTGGATCTTCAAACACCTTGAGGTGGGGAAAAAGAGCCAGGGAGGGAGAAGAGCAGGGAAGTTGAACATTAGCTGTTCTAAATCATGACTGAAAATGCTGGAAAAGATATTAAAATGTGATTAGTTTAGGGAGGGGATTACCTGAGGGGGAGCTCTGTGATGGAGAACAAGCTGGATGCAGGAAGATCCAGCCCACCTCTCTCTTTAGCCTAAGCCATCATTATCTCTTTCAACGGGAGAAAAATGAGTTGATGCTCCACCAAGGTCTTGGGAGCTCTGGGCAACCTGGGCCAGGGTTCCATCACCCTCAGTGTAAAAAAACTGAGGCTCCTCTGGGACGATGATCCTAAATTTTGGTGCCATCACCTTTGCTCTCAGGCTGAGCGAAGATGGGAGAAGAACTGGTACCACTTTCTCCTCAGGGCTGGAGAAGAAGAAACCCCTCAGCTCCTCTGCTGGAAGAGGACATGATGTTTTGCTTTTGTCTACTCTCTGGGTAGAGCGATGGGTCATCTGGCCTCAACGTAGACCCCAACACGTGTCCAGCTGCCTCCGTGCCTCCTCACCATGCTGGCATGCTCCTCCCACCCTAATTTCCACCCCCCAGCCCCTTTTCCCTTCCCAGTGTGACACCGGGATGCCTCCTCCCAGTAAAAAAAACCATGCACGGGACACTGCACAGATCACGAGAAAACGAAAGAAATGCCAAGGCAGTTTATTTACAACGGTTGCGTACAAAAAAAAAGGACAGCTCGTGCCACAGCTGGAACAGCCCCTCCATCTCCTTTGCCCATCGCCCTCCCCAGTGCTCCCCGCTCCGGGCTGGTCCCCTCCCGGGGGTCCGGGGTCCAGGCGACCATCTGGTGGCACAAGAAGAGACAGGGTTCCCTCCAGACCCAACTCCGCGCTTGGAAAGCCTTGTCCGGCCGTAGCGGAGATCAAACCCTTTGTTGGCATCAGAGTAGGGGGCTGATGAGGTGCCAGGGCACGGCGGCACTGGGACCACTGCCTGCCGGTAACTGGGAGAGGAGGGGACATCTCCACCCTTTCTCACTGGGAAGGAGCTCACTGCAACCTTTGCTGCCATTGCTGTCCCCAGGGGCTCCCCATGGCTGTTGTCTTCTGCTCTCCAGAGAGGCATCTCCATCCCACCTCTGGCTCTCCAGCCTGGGCTCCCCTTTCCCTCTTGTTTTTCCCTCTCCCTTCCATCACAGTTTCCACCGCCTTCCCTCGTTTTTCTCCCCTGCTTTTGCTCTCCATGGGGGTGATCTCCCTTTCCAAACACCACCTCTAAAAGCTGGTGGCTTTCCAGCTGCTCTTCAGCAGAAAAGGGGATTTCATCCAGGAGTTCCCACAAAGAGAATTCTCAGGAGGTTCTTACAAAAAAAAAAAAAAAAAAAAAAAAAAA
>JAAGAY010027290.1:40086-62661 GCA_011801015.1 Ardeotis arabs | reverse complement strand
TGTTGGTGCTGATGGTGTAGGCTCCATGGAGAGCTGAAGGATTCATAGTATTAAATGCTGCAATTTGCTTTATTTTACACAATTCTTGAGTAAAGGGGATGGACATTTAAGATGAGATTACACATCCTCACTAAAACTCTGCTCTTGGAGTTAATTTTAGGTTTGTAATAGTTTTGACTTTCTTGGTTGTTGAAAGAAAGCTTAAAAACTAACCAATCCTGTGTCCCTCCACAAGATTGCTTCTAATGCTGCTACAGAAGTTATACATTTTTAATATTTTGATTTTTTTAAGAGGAGTAACTCACCACAACTTGAATTCTTGAAATGAGCAGTCCTGCATTTCTCTGGATGAGAAACAATGTCAGCTTGGATGAAAGATGAAAAAGATGTGGTCTTAGGAAATCTTACAGTGAGGAAATCTTATGGCAGAGGAATATGCTACTCTGAGGTAAGACCCAAGTGTGAAGCTACACTACGACTCAGAGAGCTCATACCTTCCAGAACTGGAAAAAAAGACAGTTAGCACAGTCAAAAAATATACAAAGAAGTGCAAGAGAGTGATGCTGAGACTGTCTTTTCTCATTAAAAGTAGAATCTGTTGATAATACAGTGCTAGCTACCTTTCTCTCAGGAGATGGAATGTTGTGCGCTGCATGTAATGCTTCTATGGAAAAGAAGTAAAGTCACTAAAAGAATTAGGGTACCCTGAGAAAATAACGATATTATCTCATCCAGTTCCTCTTCAGAGTGGAGGGATGGTGTTAAGTTACTACCCAGAGTATTTAAACAATTTCCTTTCAGGGACTTTTGCAGGATTAATGCAGATATCCAGTAATAAATTTGAATTTCATTCGTTTTCTCCTGAGGTGCCTTTTTTTTTCTTGGCAGACTCCAGGTGATGTTAATTGCTTCTGATTCAACATTAGCAGGATTAAGTTTTCTCTCCTTCTGCTAACGGGGTTCAGTTTCTTTCCTTTGGTTAATACCTCAAGCACCAATCCACCTCCTCTCCCCAGTAAATAACTGCATTGAAATACATAAGACAGTAAGAGAATACACTGCATAATCAAGAATAAAAAATAATATCGTCTACCACAGTAAATCATAGCCAAACAACACAGTTATAATAGAAATACCTTTCCTATGTCTGATCCACTAACACATACTTAGTCAGATAACAAATAACTTATTCTTGGAGAGAGTGCCCTGGATTTGATTTATCTCTGAGTGTAAGTAAATATGAAAAGGCTGCCAAATCTGCCTATATAAATCTCAGCTATCTCAAAATGCCATGTATGTGGGAAGTGAAAAATTAAGAAGGTGTTTCTGTCCTAATAGGGTATGGAGGCAAAAGGTTCTGCTTTTAATTCTTCTTAGGGATGCTATTTCTCTGGTTGATACCTGGGACGAATTAAAGCAGAATTGGAAAAAAGCATATATATATATAATATATAGTGCCAAATTCTGGTCTTATTTTTGCTGATGTAAATCTGGAGTAGGTCCACTAAAGACTCTGGAATTAGTCTGGCTTTGTCCCAGTATAGCTGACAGCAAACTGAGAGCCTTTCAAATTAAATAATGGTTAAATCTCAGTGTTGTTAAGATTTTTCATTTTGGTTATAGTGGCCATTGTTTGTTTGAATAAATGGAATGAAAAAAAAATCATCTGAAGATACTTATATACTGCTACACAAGTGAGAATAGAAAGAAGACTGGGCCAATGTGAAAATAAAGGGTAAGAAAACCATTTCCGTAACCATTGTTTGCATATGTATTCTTGTCCAGCAGCACCACACAACACTTAAGGGTGCATTTAGACACGAAAGAAAGAGAAGGCATGCAGGGCTGGATTACACCACTTTAACTCAATTATTAAGTATTATCATAATCCAAGCATAAATCCTGCCAGTTTGTGAATTCTCACCCATGGGCTTTTTATTTCTCTCAATTCAAAGGATATAATTGGAGTTACTCCTGACTTGAACCAGGGTAGTAAACGTCAGAATTAGGTCCTCTGTCTCCTGCATGGGTTGGTGAACTGGATGCTCTGTGTGACAGTGTGTCAATTAGCTTGAAGTGCTTGCTGAACCTCAGTCCATCTGGGATTCAAAGGTAGTTTGTTACCCCGAGGTGGGGGTTTTAGTTGAACCTGGCATCCTACTCAAATTCATTAGATGAAAAGTGAGTATCACCTTACATTACATAAGTTCAGCTGGAATGTATACAATGTCAGCAGTATGGGAGAAGAAAACGTGTTGAATACATCTAGTGTGTCTTGGGTCTCTGAAGGTCACTCCACTAAAGTAATATATAGTGCTAGTGCTAGTGGCTCAAGGTCAAGTCAGCTTGCTTTTCATAATGCATAAACCTGAAGCTCACTCAGGCACCAATCATCTGACCTAAACCTTGGAACAAATATTTTACTAAGTAAATCAGTGAGCATGCTGGCATTTCTATTAACCTTCAATGCACTGGTGACAGAAAATGAATAATGATAAATAATAACTCAGGTCTGTAAATCATGCTTAGCATCAGAGGGATGAAAAAAAGAAAAAAAAAGAAAGAAAAAAGAAAAAGGTCTGGTGTACTACCCATCTGCTAAGCTGGATGAGCCTGTAGGCAGAAACCCACAACAAAGGGAAACGTGCTCTCTTCCTCCCACAGCAGTTCCCTGGGCTTGAAAGCTGGGAGTGAAATGGAGGGAGCTTTGCAGAGACTGGTGAAGGAAACACTTGAAAGTGAAAAGCTGAATGTACACAAACTGCAGGGAGTTGGAGTAAGAAGTGCCTGATTACACAAGGCGGTAGGATTGTTTGGCAAGCCTTGAAATGGATGAACTCTTTTCTTGTCCTCCTCTCCCACTGTCAGACCATCAGTGGCTGTCTGGTGGTAAATGGAAGATAACAGACCTATGGCAATTTACCAGGGTTGAGGAGCTGCTTGTTTTTCTTCCCCAGTACTCTTTCATTTGCTTTTCTTCTGTTTTTCCTTTCAGTTGTTTTGCTGTTGGTTAGGGTCACTAAGCCACACAATGGCCTTTAAAAGATTAAGCCCATAAAGTAGAACTGAAACACTTACACTTAGCTACATCTTCTACCCTGTGATACCTTCAAATGTTTCAGCTTCATTCAGAAGTGCCGTTTCTCATATCCTTTGGATTTTTAGTCAGTCTAATTACAGACAGTACAAATCTGAACATTAATTTATTGCAGAGTTTGTTACAAGGAGGGTTCTTCCTAGCCATGATTTGCACTTCACAAATTTGCTCTGAATCTTTGTGGTTTTTTTTTTCCTTCTGAACTATTTTTGATTAAAGAAAATAAGAACTGCTGATGAATCAGTGGTTCAAACTACACGTTGTGTTGAGTTCACCTCTCATTCTCTAGCTGGGAATGCATTTGTAATGGATTGTCAGGTTGGAGACCCTGAGCACACTTTGTGCCCCTGCTACAAGAAGGGAATGCAGCATATATCTCAGGTTGCTGCTGCCAAAAAACACACTGAACTCTCATAGAGCAGTCTTGTCCTTCCGTAATAGGGTGTGCTGCGACCCTGTGGTGGGAATCGATACAGGAAGCAGAAGCATAAACTGATGTTTGCTTTCTGAGGGATCACAGCAGGAAGTATACTCAGCACCTGTTACAGGTTGATAGGAAGAACGTAACAAGCAGTTGTGGCTAGGCACAGTTTGTTACTATGCTTTAGTCTATTGTGGAATCACAAAAAAAACCCAAACCAACCAAATCTAACCCAGATATGTGATATGTGATGAAGAATGAAGTCTAACTCCTGAGAGGAAAGGATAAGCAGAGCTAGGGGCTTGAGTTTCATGTCTGTAATTCATTCTTTTGTGAGCAAGGAGTGTCGAGCAGAGTTTGAACTTTTCAGAGTGAAGGTATTCTTTGCCTTCACAGGACTTCAGTCTGAAATGCAGGCAAGAGCCAGCCATGATGTTCAGATTCATATCAGAGTTCAGACTCCTGCCCGGCCATTGTCAGAAAAATCCCAAGTGCTTGAATCTAGCATTCTTCTTGACCAAAATAAAAATAAATGTATTGTTCACCAGCTGGACTTGTGTTACTTCACTGATTGTGTTTAAATGATATTCCCAATTGGATTTCAGTAACATGATAACATCACTTACAATACAGTCACCATCTGACATTATAAACAAAAAAAATCAGTGAGACTACGCTACTCCAAAAGTATTTTGTATGTATACATAAAATTCTATTTTGGATGCAGCTCCTATTAATTTAGGTTATTTTCCCTCCACCTGTAATTGTTGGCATGAATCTCATCCCTACATCTGACCTCTAGAAGGCTCCCAACATAAAAAATAAATAATAAATTAATAATGCTTATTGCAGTCCTGATGCAGGAAGTCCAAATTAACTTCTGTTGTACCTATTGTATTCCTCAAGCTTAAATGTACTACTTGATTCAGTGTTCTCTGAATAAACTAAAGGTACATACAAATACACACACTTCTAAGTGATTCTTGATAAGTAGAGAGTATTAGGTTGAGTTCTTTGCACTTTGAAGTCTCTTCTCTCTCCTTAATTACCAGCCAATTCTCATTTGAGGTCTGATGTTTAATGAAATGTGTGAACTATTGACTTTGTGTATGGAAATTGTTAACAAGCAAACAAAAGAAGGAAGAGTGAACTGCTCTACCAATATCTAGGACTAAATATAATCAAAGCCCAAACCTATAGAAGATACGTGATATTTTAATGGTATAATTAAAAAGACTGGGTGACAGTCTTGGGATATTAGACCACCAAGGAGAATTCAGCATTTTTACCATGTCAGATGAGCACAAATAGAAGCCTTTTTAATTGAGTCAGTAGAACTTCCTATTTGTCTTTCCCATTATGGTTTAGCTATGGTACAATTCTGTGCTTGTCCTTTTGCCAATAATGCTATAAAATATTCTTCATATTGAATGGTGAACTGCAATATCAGGCCCCTGAAATATGTACATGATTTGCTAAACACTGTATCTGTATCAAAGGAAATGCAAAATGACCTAAGCCTAATCTGGATAATTGTTGAACCATTTTATTCTCCTGTTCAAGGATAATATGAACTGTCTACCTTGCTTCTGCACATCAGCTTTCATTTCAGATTGGCTGCCCCTTGATCTCCATTGGCAGTAGGTATCTGTTCCCATCACTGTCTTTCCCAGCCTCCAAATATATTTCCTTATAATGTTACCTATACTTTCCTTTTCATGCCTGCTACGATAGTAACCTTCATAATAGCATATTACTTTTCAGACTGAAGTCTAAAACAATATATATACCATGATGTGCATAAACTTGCCTTAGTGAAAATGTATTAAGTAGCTTTATTTATTATCTCTTTCTGGAAACCTACTTTCCTGTCAAATATTGCTAATCATACTGATATCAGTTGCCAGAGGTAACTTGCTATCAGCATTTAAAATGTTTTACATCTACCACTTCTGTTTTGTAACTAGGCTGCTGATGATTGAATGGCAAAAGTTGCTATTTAGAATATTTGTTGCATCATCTGTTTGTTTCTGAGAGAAACTCTATTTACCTACACAGATGAGATAATAATGTAGCCTAATTCAACATATAAAAGCCAAAATCATACAATCATCACCAGATTTGTTTGCTACAAGTATTTTAGATGTCTCATTTTAATTTTTTACCTGCATAGGTGGTAACACATGGAGAAAACTATTAATGTGGTTATGTCGGTTTGCTTTGTTTGCTTTCATTTCTAACTATTTTGCCATCACAACATATTATAGGCCAGCTATATTTTTGTAGATCTGTTTCTGTATGTCTAGAGATTCTATGTTGTAGCACTGAAACATGGTAAAAGACTTCACTGCTACTTCAGGTTGTGGTTGGAAGCCATGAAAGATTGCAGCAAAGGAAAGCAGTCACACACTAAATTACAGTATATTCGCCAACGAGGATGGACATCAGTAGTAGTGACTATTAGATGACTCCTGGCATGATGGAAAAGATAAAACTCTTTGTAGATAAGAACATATGCTGAACAGCTCCAGCTACATAGAGAGGGAAAGCAAGCTGTGCCAGGTCCTGAGCATGCCACATGTGAAAATACAAGATTTAAAAACAACCTTTGTATAACTGAAGTGAAATCAGTTTTGAAGCAATTGCTGTAGAGGTCATATTGGCTATTTATAACATAGTTGTTTAGTAAGTTTATCTCTCTTGGCATACCTAAACCCTTACTTGAGCCTCATGATTCATATGCTATGGAATACGAAAGAAAGTATGGAAAGCCCAGTATTTCTCTCATTGCCAAACACCGGGTGCTTAAAATCAGTTTGGAAAGGGGCCTTAACATAAGAAAATTAAGTGAAAAAGAATGCTATAAACCAGCCTCCTTATGCCAAACTCCAAGCAAGTAGAATGAGTAATAGTCAATTTCTAAACTTCGGCTAAAGTTTTTATTTTATTAAAGGTCTGTTTTGTGAAAAAATGTCACAACCTCAGAAAAATATATCAGCAGATTATTCCACTACAATGGATGTGTGGACACTACTACCAAGATAAAACGTATAATCCTGAGAAATGATGTAGAGTTAGCTGCTGCATTAATAAACACGCATTTCACAGATCTGTTTAGGAAAAATTAGCCTTATCTGAAAGGGATCATCACTAAACATAATTTATTCTGTCCTTTGCTACATTCTAACTTACCCTTGAGAAGGCATTGCCAATTAAGCAAAAGTAAGCTTAGCTTGTATATGTTAGGTGTCTGATGTTGATCATTACCAGTAAAAAGTAAGACTGATTAATTTTTAAGTCTCAACATTCTGTATTGGGATTGGTAATGTAACTGTATCCTCATATTTTTCCAGACAGAATAGAAATAATTTAACCAAGACTGAATAAGCTGTGAGAAAGGGTAATAAAACAGGTTGTGAATGAGAGTTTATATTATGTTCTTTGTACTTAATTTATCTATCTTATGCCTTTTTCCTGAGGTTGTTCACTACTTTGGCTTTTTGGGTTTTTTTTTGGTTTTTTTTTTGTTCTATTTTGTGCGTGAAATGAACTATGGCTGGAAAAAAGAATTCAATTAATATGCCATCAACAATAAGTAGATTTATAGTAAGACCTAAAATCCACAGAGATTTTTGGCCTATTAGTTCATTTCAAGTGGTGAAAATAAATTAATAGAAATTATCTGCTTTTTATAAATTAAGAAACTAAAATACATTCAAATGGTTTGCCCAAGGTTTCACCGCAAATCCATACCAGAACCATAAATTATTCTTTCTGTTAGCTGCAAACTGTAATGAAGAAATGAAGATATTGTAAAAGGGGAATCCCAGTTTGCTTAGCTGGGAAGTACTTAGTCTGATATCTGTGGTACATTTTTCTTTCTGACTCAGTTGTTATCAGTCCTATGCATTTACAACCCCCTCTAACCTGTCCCACAATGAAAAAAACTGCCACATGAATCCAAGTTGAAATAACTGTGAACAAATGAGCACTCTGACCCTCTTTTTAAACTTTTGAGGAAATTGCCCCTAACCAGCTGTAGGCAGAGAAGGGGAAAAAGTATCCTTTATACTGGGACTCTATCAATTGAAAAATGATGGTGTGTAGTTAAGATCTGGTGTGTATCTTTAGATTTGGATTTCTGATAAAAGGAAAGACAGTGTGCTGAGCAGAGTTTTTTGGGAACGTGGTGATTACTTACCCACCTTTACTGAAATCTTAATGCAAAGCTTTAAAACACCATTTAACTGTAACCATGCAAATAGCAGGGCTGGGGTGAGAGGCTAGAGCGTATATGGGTAAGCTTACATGCATAAATATCACAGCCATAGAGATAGCTATGATTTGGTACTGGACTTATCCAATTATGTGCTCCTCATCACATAATTGGGGACCTAAGTTTCATTGAGCATTGCTAATGGGAGAGACAAAAATTGGTCCTTTAAATCTAACCATCTCGTTTTCCAGTAAATTTGCCCTAGTGTGTGTACATGTGTGTAATGAAAAAGAAAGTTTTAATTTCAGTAAGGCACTGCATCTTTTGTCTTCTCATGAAAATAATGTTATATATGGAAAACTTTCTAATAATTAACCGTTTTCATCTCTATAAGCAGATCTGCTTGCCAGTTCTGCTGAGTTCATAGAATGAGCCTGCAGATTTTGCTGGAAGTACATTGTGAGTTGGGAGAGGTGTGAAAAAAAAAAAAGAAGTTTTCAGAAATAATTAAACTCTTAAGTATAAAGGACCAGTAGATTTTTTTTCCTCTAGTGTCATCTTTTAAAAAAAATATTTTCTCAAAAAAATGTATATGTGAAGATGGCACTACACAAAGAAGCTTTTCTTTCCCCCACCCCGTCCCCCCAGATTATCCCATTTCCAAGCTTGGCTTTATAATTATAGCCTTTTATTTTTTTTTTTTAACATGGATTTTCAAGGCCCCATTATAACTTTCTTTGTGATTCAAACTGTTCAAAATACAGTACACTCGCAAGAAAATACAATACACTTAAAAGGAAGACAAATATTTGTTTCATAAGTGAGACATGTTACAATTGGTTGGAAGTACCTCTACCTCATCATTTAGATATGGACAAAAAGCATTATTTTGTATGTGATATCTGTGCATATCTCTCTTTAAAGAATTCAGTAGTTTAGATGTTTGGATAGTAATTGTTGCACATAGTACCTGTCTCTGTGCTCCCAAAACCAGGTTTTTCCAAATATGAGAATCATGGACTGGGTTTAATATTAGGACAGAAGAGAAAATGTGTCTTGTGATGTTGTGTCTACCTATGTTACATGTTTGAAAATTCCCAGGGTAATAATACACATTTTATCTTCTAGAATAAAAGTGCATTTACACACTGTCTGAACTCTTAAAATAATATGTCAAGTGCCTAAGCCTAAATAAGTCCTGATCAACATGAATGTTAGCTAGAATTTTTTAAAAGTACTTTAATTAAAATTAAACAGTGGCTTCTTTTGCATTGATGAGTCTGTGACCGATAGCCCTGAAATTCATATCACAAATAAATGATTGGCCCTTCAACTATTTCACATGTCCTTACAGACAGGCAAATGTGATATATGGCTTCCACAGACATCTCAATGAACGTAATCATGATATCACAATATATCATGTTACACTAGTGTATGTTCAGGTCACATAATTTACCGTCAGCGGTATGAGGATTAACAGGGCTAAATTATATGGATGTTGCAGAGAACAGTTTGGGTGCATTATGCTGATGCTTTGGACTTTAAAATGTTAATATTGCAAATGAAAAGTACACTTTGTGTATCATAAATCTAAGTGTCTATTCTTCCTGTGTGCTCAATAAATACACTTCTCATCAAGTTTTAATTATGCTGTTTGCATTATTCTGTCCTGAAGAGGCTAACACTCTGTAAATCATCCACTTGTAATGTACACTACAGCATAAGTTTAGTTAATTAAACCATATATTTTATTACTACTTGCACTTCCATCTTGTAAAGCTGCTGGGAAAAAATAATATAGGGAAGTTTTTATTTATTGCAGCTGAATTTAAGATGGCATTAGAAAAGTTTAACAGGGTTAGATGTACATATTGATCTTGCCTGATATCTTTCTTACAACTACCCCGTCTCAAAAACTTATTGTCTACTTACTGCTATAAGAGTAGGAAACTTCTTGAACAAGTTGACTTTCCCACAGAACCACTTCAGTCTATTTAATGTTTGGTATTATCAGAACGGAATCAGGTATATGCTCATCCATTTACATAATCTGTTTTGTTAATTCACCAAAAAGAGAGATTTCTCTTGTAATGAAATTCACGGTTAATGGAATTAGGAGATCTTTTCTATTCTTCTTACCTTTGGGATTCCACTTTTTTATTGGACCCAGTGCCACCTCCTGTTTTTAAAAGCACAGTTTTCAGAGCAGAGCCATTTTACAGTCCAATGTAGGTGCCGATGCAGAGGGGAGTCATTCCTATTTGAGGATCCTAGGAGATGCCATGATACAGATGAAAAATAGTAATAAAATATTGTGTGATAGTAGTGTAATTTAATGAGAACTGTTAACACTTGCCACAGTAACTATAATTCTCTGAGAAGTAAAGCAAGTTTTGAGTAGAGTCTCTAGTATTTTCTGGTTAGATTTAAAAAAAAAAAAAAAAAAAAAAAAATCTTTTGAATGTTTAGGTACAAGTGCCCAGACCAAAGTTTTGATTTCAAGAGACTGTTTCTGGTTAACATAAAGATACTATCATACCACCAAAGATTATTCTGAACTAAATCCCCTGAATGACTTAGCACTTACTACCCCAGCTTGAATGTCTAAATAAAACTTTTTCACAAGGATTTTATCTGCAGAATGGTTTGAAATGAAATGTATATTCATGATTCTCTTCCTTGTAGCCAAGTAAATTTGCTCCACCTACAGAATCTACAGATCTACAGTTATAGAGTGTGCTCAGTTGGAAGTACAATACTGTTGAGTTAAGAGAGTGTGTTATATTCTGGTGTTCTATAGATCTGATCTGAATCTACCTCCCTCTATTTTAAAACCATTACCCCTTGTCCTATCACAACAGGCCCTGCTAAAGAGTTTCTCCCCATCTTTCTTATAAGCCCCCTTTAAGTACTGTAAGGCCGCAATAAGGTCTCCCCAGAGCCTTCTCTTCTCCAGGCTGAACAACCCTGACTCTCTCAGCCTGTCCTCATAGAAGAGGTGCTCCATTCCTCTTATTTTCATGGCCCTCCTCTGGACTCGCTCCAACAGGGCCATGTCCTTCTTGCGTCGGGGACTCCAGAACTGGACACAGTACTGCAGGTTGGGTCTCAGAAGAACCGAATAAGAACTGAATAAGGGTTCACCTCCCTCGACCTGCTGGCCACGCTTCTTTTGATGCAGCCCAGGATGCAGTTGGCTTTCTGGGCTGCAAGTGCACATTTCTGGCTCATGTTGAGCTTCTCACCAACCAACGCCTTCAAGTCCTTCTCCTCAGGGTTGCTCTTGATCCATTCTCCACCCAGCCTGTATTTGTGCTTGGGATTTCCCTGATGCATGAGGTTTGCACTGGCCCACCTCTCCAGCCTGTCAAGGTCCCTCTGGATGGCATCCCTTACCTGTAGCATGTGGACTGCACCACACAGCTTGGTGTTGTTGATCTTGCTGAGGGTGCACTCTATCTCACTGTCTGTGTTGCTGACAAAGATGTTAAACAGGACCGCTCCCAGTACCAACCCCTGAGGATCAACACTCATCACTGGTCTCCACTTGGACATCGAGCTGTTGACCACTACTCTCTGAGTGTGGCCATCCATCCAATTCCTTATCCACCAAGAGGTTCATCTGTCAAATCCATGTCTCTACAGTTCAGAGATGAGGATGTCATGCAGCAGAGTGTCAAATGCTTTGCACAAGTCCAGGTAGATGACATCAGTCTGTTGTCCTTTTCTTACAAGCAAGAAGGAAAGGACTGGGCAATTTTCAGCCCTGCCATGAAGACTAAGGGAGGAAGAGTGAGCAGTTGCTTAAAAATGTTCTTTTTGAGTGCTCCTGTCCTGCAGATTGAGGCGGTAGAGATGTTTCCATTGTATAAATATAAAACCACAGTCTTGTTCATAGAGTCCTCTTACCTCTAGATTAAATCAGTAGATCTTGGCTCACATACAATTTAATTAAAATTCCTAATTTGCTTGTACTTGAATTTGATAAGGATTTTGGTATTGTTTGTCTACGTTTCTCGACTACTGTCTATATTGTTATGTAGGATGGTTCAAATTAAGCATTAAGCCAAACGAAAGAGGCTTCTTTTCCACTCATAATCCTACAGCACCATGCCCTAAAAAAAAAAAAATTAAGAAGCAACTTCTGCAAAATAAGTGGGAGTTGAGGAAGTTTATTCCTTGATACTCCTTCAGAGTTGATATTGTCTTTCTAGGTCAGCCTTTGATTTTTTTCTGTATGTTTTACTTCCATACACAGAAAAGGAGCTAGGTATTTGTGTAAGGTATACTAGGACAGGGAGCCATTTCTATGCGTTTTTTTCTCTTGTGACACAACTGCCTCAGCATGCTTTGTTACATGAGAAGTCATGGCCTGGCACCATTGGTTAAAACACAGTGGCAGTAGCTGGTTTCTTCCATGTTTGTCTGATTTTTGCACAAAAATACATATTTGTAGTTCATATGGTGGCATGAAAGCACAAGGACATAACAGGAAAGGCAAAACTATAGTTGTTAGCCAGCAAAAGTATTTAGAAAACTAATGAATTTTGGGGAGGCTTTTAAATGTTTACAAGGAACTGCAATTTCCTTAGAATACATTTATTTCAGTCTAAAACAGCATAGGAAAGTTCTTTAGCTAAGAACAATAGGAGCTTCTTTTTCTCTTAACTACTGCTGAGGCAGTTAAGAACCCTGTATACTTTTTATACCCTTCAGGGTGGCTGTGTTTTATTGATGGAGTGGACTCTTCCCTAACCCCAGCGTACGCTGCGCTGTGGCTAACATCAGGCTGGCCTGGAGCTCTGAATCAGCATGCCCGACGTTAAACACAAACAGCAATGCTGCAGCTTGCTGCAGAGTATGACATTTACTCACATTATTATCACCAGCCAGAGAGGGTCACGGGAAGGAGAAACTGCTTGTTCTTTTGGCTGTGGGGAGGGGCCCACTGTGCCCCCCTTACTGAGGCAGAGCTTGCCTCTGTAATGGCTGCCAGCTGGGCGGGGCTGCTCAGTGATACTCTCCAGTTGCAGGGCACCTATAGCTTTGATTTTGTGTGGGCAGGGCTGATGTGTTGGGGGTCTATGATCCTGAGGCGGCGGTTGCTGGCTGAAGCAAGCTGAATGTGCTGATGTTCAGAAACGAGCCTCTGCAAAGCGGTTCTGCTTCTCTCTCATCAGTTTTTACAAGCCTCCATTCCATCTTCAGGGGTGTTTTAAATGTATTTTCCTTCTACAGACTGCAATTAATTGAAATGCTTCAAGAAGCATGATTTCTTTTCATAAAGTGACTGGGATGTACAGTTTCACTCTGAGAGAGGAAAGTCTGCCAGGGCCGTGCTCACGCCATGTTGAGGGGCTCGATCAGCCCCCCAGATCACCATACAGGGAGTGTCAGGCTTCCCTCTGAATGCAAGTGCTCAGGCATACAGCTTAAATACCAAGCTTTTCTCTCTATCGGTCCTATACACATATGTGAGCACATTCATTATTTGTATCAGCAGAGCTGGGATTTGGGGAGCTGGGGAAAGTGAGACTGAGGAGTTAAATCCTAAGGGGGATTGCAGGGCCTCAGCTGGAGAGTGTCCACAAGCTTGGAGCAATCAAATGCAGCTGAGGCCAATTTAAAACACAGCAACAACAATAACAACAACAACAAAAAATCTGCTTGTTCTCATGGCAGAGGGAAATGGGGATTTGCAGAGCTGTTCTCAGAACAATAGCTCTAATGGTATAAAAGGCATGTTCGGAAGTTACCCCCTTTTAAGCATGTTAAGGTATGTGATGAGTGGTTTGTCTCTGTGTCCGAATGTGTGAGTAATAGCTGGGTATTTGTTTGAATAAGAAACCCAGAAATAAACATGTAATATCACAGGAGTTTTTCATTTTTTAAACAGAGTGCTATCTGATGTTTCTTACAGTGGTTATTTTCTGGCCCTGCCATAAAACCTGAAGGACAGGAGAAATAGAACATCTGTCCTTTTTTTTTCAAAATATGTATTTTCTCTGGCCAGTAAAAGCTCTCTTGTTTTATATTAGGTTTGTTCAGGATGTTGAAATTCAGATTTTTTTTTTTTTTTTTTTTTTTAGTTTTCTAATTAAATTTCCTGTAAAGTTTTGCAAGTAACTCAGAATTGCATTTAGTAACTTTATTATGAACAGTTACAGTATATAAGATTCGAGATTTGGTAGGTTGAAATCAGTCGTGTAAATCAATTGATATGCACTTTTTTTTTCCTATTAAATATATCTACCAGAACTAGTGTATTGATATCAATATTTATGCTAAGTGCCTTTTAATCCTCAGGCCTATACTAATTTAAAGTTTGCCATTTCTGCTTGCACTACTGTCAATAGACTGATTTGTTAGATTTATGTAAAGTGCGTAGTAAATTTTAACACTAGATTTTAACTGGTCCTTTCTGCAGTTTGAAAAAAAGTTTCAACCTTTTTTTTTGCGGAGGAGGGACTTGGGTTTTTTTATATTTGCTTCACTTTTTCTCTGCTTCCAGGTAGGATAAGATAAGTCTCAAATGATTATATTATCAATTGTATCACATCATCTTACACTATCTTAAAATGCCCTGCATAGATCTGTGTCATTGTAGAAGACAATTCAAATTCAAATATCATAGTAATTGTACTCAACAGAAATCTACGTTCCTAATAAAATTATAGTTTGCATTTTTTTTTTTTTTTTTTTTAAGGAAAACCTTATGCTGTATTCAGTCAAAGCTTTCTGAAGCTTTGTTTTTCCTTAGAAGATGTCCTAGATTTTATTCTTTAATGTTGTTCGTGATTTATTGAATGTCCATGTTTCCCTGGATAGTACCATCTTTTGAGTTATACATCATCAGAGTGACTCATTCCGATGATGTATGGCATTAATACATCATCAAAGCGCCTTGCTCTGCTGTTGCACTAATGATATGTTAGTATAATACATCATCAGAGTGAACTGCACTGATGATGTATTACTTAGATGGTGATGACATTCTGTGAAGAAAAGGTTGAGGAGCAGGTTCAATAGAGTCACAAGAGAAAAATTAGTCAATACAGAGTATAACTGTTTCTCTGGTAGTGATGCTGATGCTAAATTAGCACCGTAGCCCCTGATCTGTACCCTTGCAGGAACACAGATACATGCATTATCCCTGAAAGAGGAGTGAATTCAGAACACTCAGCTAAAGGATTTTACAGAAGAGAGGAGAGGTGTAACTATACATATCACTGGAAAGCTAAAGGTTATACATATAGCTATAATTACTGACTACCGAGAGATCGAATGAATCAAACAGAGCCAAAATAGGACCGAAGTCTACATATGTTCAGAAGCTATGTCTCTGTTGGAGAATGTGACATGTGGGAAGACAGGAGATATAAGGGATATAAATATGCTGTCTGTATTAAAATAGCTGCCATTTGGAAACCTCTATATTAAAATATTCTGAGGTGTCTAGGAAGGCTATGCTATAGTTCTGGGTTGTTTTTTTTAAAAATTTTTTTGTTTCATACTTGTTTTAGTCATGCCATGTCAGAATAACAGGCAGAACATGTCACTGCCTTAGTGCTATGTACCCTCATGAGTTCCATGTGCACTCAGTAATAGACAAAATTTCCAAGTTAGGTGTGCACAGCTGGTGTACGTAGAAAATAAAAGACATTAAAACTTTTGATCTTCAAGTTGCTTAAAATTCTTTGTTGGAGACTAGAAGGAGAAAATCGCTTATGTGCATGTATGACTGGAAATCCTCATGCAGACTGTACTATGTTGGTATCTTTCTAAAAGTGACACTTTGTATAATTAACACTTAAATTTTTTTTACATGACAGATATGTATCCATCTTTTCAGGTTTGTGGTTTTTTGTCGTTGTTGTTTGGGCTTTTTTTAACACAAAATTGCATATTCTCCTTTTTTTTGTTTGTTTGTTTGTTTAATTGGGAATAATGGGTTATTGGCTTTCTCACTTCTGGAGTTCTCTGACTTAAGAGAAGGCAGTTCCTTTTTTCCTAATCCTGGCAGTGTTAGAGGGTTCCCAAAATGATCTCTGGAAGAAGGTGCTGGAGCAGCCACTTTCAGAGTTCACTTCCAGACAGGTGGAGGTGAAAATAGTGTTAAAATGAAAGCTATCAGGGTTGTAGGCAACAGAGAGAAGATATTATACCTGGATTTATTTGTTTAATACAAGTGACAGGCTCTAACATACTTTTCTAAATGAGAACAAAATATAATACAGGTACACAAAGGGCTGTGGCATTGTGTTCAAATCCTTGCAGACCTTGCTTTCCAATCTTCTCTCTCATTCTGCTAATTCCTAATTCCCTTCCTCATTTTTTTTCAGCTTGCTTCATTTTTTTTCCCAGCTGCTTTGCAGCTGGTGCCACTTGAGCTTCATGTGCCACTGTTACTTGTACCTTGTTTCCCACCCCAAGTAGAGCCTTGGTGGGAAAGGGTGGGCCTTTCTCTGTGATGTGAGGGGGCATTCAGGGCCCTGTAGGTAAGAGCACCCTTCACGGGAGGATCTGTGCACAGCGTGGTGCTACTCTCCTTGCCCCAGAACCATACTTAGGATGGGCTAGCAACATGTTCAGCTCCCAGACTGGGTAACTTTCAGCTCTAAAACCGTGGGAGAAATTTCCTTCCTAATAATGGAATCCCCTTTATCATTGTACAGGTGATTCCCACACTCAGCATTGCCCTCATAGTCTCCTTCTTGATGCCAGACCAAAAAGAAACAAAGTGGCTAGTACTGCTTTTGTCTATCCAGGCAGCTTTGAAGAGTGGTAACACAGGGAGGGAGGACAAGCATGCCACTGAGGTGCAGAGCAGTGTACGGCCATGCCTCCTGACAGCGTGAAGGGGAACACTCTTGCCTATCTCAGCAGTCTCCTTACAAAACTATCTGAGGACTCCTATTCTTGGCTGGTTGACACTGTGTAATATGAGTTTCCAAACCAGCCCTTCTTTCTTCCATTTCTCTCCTGATCATCCATCTTCTACAACTTGAAGAAAGACAGGGCAAGATTGGCTTAAGATACTCTTTTGTTCTCGCTCTCTCTGTCTTATTTCCTTTTTTTCTCCCCTTCCTTTCCTTCTGTCTCATTTGTTTCCCACTTCTGCTACAGCTCTTTCTTTGTATAGGTGATCGCTTTAAACTTGAATTATGTGGTCAAGATACTCTAGATATGATTTAGCTTTTAAAATAAACCATATTGTACCAGTTCTTAAAAAGCCATAATACTTTGTGGCAGTATTCCCAAGATATTTATCAATGCAGCAAGTCATTATTTCTCATTACTTTCAAATATTGTTAGACTGTTCTCAGGCACTGAAATCACTGTTTCAAGCTTTTATTTGGAAATGAATGCTTCAGAGCTACTCAGTATTTCTATTTCTACTACAGGTATTTTTCAGAACAACTCTCTGTTCTGATCCTTTATAGTCTCTTCATAAGAAACAGAAAAATAGAAAAGATTTAAAAAAAAAAAATCAGAAAATTAATGAAATTATTTTGTCCGCAGTTTTGTGATATTATGATATTATTGTTTGACAAAATAAATGTGGTTTTGTTCCATAAAATCAGCAGAAACAATGGAAATATTTTTTAAATTATGTTTTCAGTAATACTTTCAGCATTCAGATTTAGTATCTGATTTGTCATTTTCTATTTGTGGAGTTGAACTAAAGTCAGAGGATATTGCAAACACCAAGGCTTATTAAGGAAGACTGCAGATGCCATGAAAAGTAACAAAGTTCCCACTAGATATGTATAAAATATTACAAACCTTTTTCCTGAACATGTTTTCTTGACTTCTGTATCCTAATTAGCAGTACTGACTTTTAATAATATAAGAACTAGAACATATTCTTTGGGTCTGGACAAACAAAACCTTAGTTTTTAATGTGGCTCATACATATGTATTTTGTATTATCTAAGACAATCTGCCATAACACAGGACAAAACAAGATGTTCTAATTTTTTTATAAATAAAGCTTGTTTTCTTTAAGATAGAAACTGCCAATTGCAGAAATACACACGTTGTTCATAATTTATAAACAATAAACACTCCTTTTGGCAGACTGCCATGCAGTTCCTTTTCTGCTCAAGGTCTAAACTGTGAATGAGAAATTATGTGAAACTTACAAATCGTATGGCCAAGGGACCTGGCAGGGTTTGAAGTGATATTGGTGCTGATCCAAATCCACGTTAGACTTCCATTAGGATAGACCAGTTCAAAGATGTAATACAACTTACTGGAAGTGACTGTGTCAATGAAATGTAAAGTGAAATATATAGTCATCTTATTGCCATGTGGTAATGACAGAACATCATCTGAGACTTTTCTCATTCCTGCCTTTAATATTGTTGTGGAGATGCAGATAAGCAGTTACTTGTGCATCTGGATTTCAAACGGTTCAAATTCCAGTTAGCTTTATGTTTATAAGGGTGATGTTGCACAGAATGAACCTTTTGGGAAGAAAAAGGGTGGGAGCGGGGGTGTTAGGCATCAGACATGCCATATTCTGGCAAACTGTCAGATACTCATTGCTTTGAATCTGGAACCAGCCCTTCTGAAGCAATTTGTTCTCCTTCTCCAGCTTCCTCTGCTCTGACTTACTTGTGGCTGTACCTTGGGATTGCCTCTGGTGTTGTTTCTTTGCTCTCCTGCTTACCCTGCCAGCATAAATGGGATACCACGTTTGAAATGGGTACCCTGCTCTGCCTTACGTCATATGAACATCATGCTTAGGCTTTTAATGTGAGCAGTAGTGGGATGATTTTCCTTTGCCAGGAATTCCAACACTTATTTCCTCCCACTTCTTGGAGGGTATGGAGATGCTAACCATTCAGGCTTTTCTAATTGGCTTTATCTGTGTAGAAAGTAGTCAGATTTGGTGGGGAGGGACACCTTTTAAACATGTTTATACTTCCATCAAGTGGTCAGCATGTCATACTGCTCTCATAGCCTTCCTGCACCTGAATACTTGCAAGGCTGCAAGGTTAGAGGTTTCCTATAGCAATAACTAATGCTCTAAAATTTTTCTGGGAGTTGGATTTAAGTGGGCTCTAGCATTTTCTTGCCTATTCTGAGAGTTGTCCTGGGTATCTTTCCTATAGCCAATTGCTACTCTGTAGCAATGTGTATGTTTGACTTGGTTTACTAACACTGCACAAAACATGTTCATCTCCTCAGAGCGAGTACCCACAGTTCAGTGAGGTTCATATATTTAGTTAATTGTTTTTAAGTGTTGACTTTAAGTGAATTAAGAATCTGGATATTATTTTTGTTCATTTGTAATTTACCATCTCTGTTCAGAATCGGTACATCTTTCAAATGCAGTGTCTGCTACTCTCCTAATTCTGTAACCTAATCTCCTCTTCCTGTATAATTTATATACTGGAATTGTAATCCTCCATTGATTCAAAATCAAAAAGCCCATTGATTTTTGTCATTCCGCTGTTTCAGGAACGGTTTGTTACATTGACTAAAGGCCAGAGCTGAAGCTCACTGAAGTCGATGGAAGTCTTTCAGCTGACTCTTAACAAGCACTGGATCAAATTCTAAAATGTAACTCTTTCTACTTAAAAAAAAAAAAAAAAAACAAAACAGCAAAACATTTTCAGGTTATCGGTAGGGGAGTGCTGCAGGGAGAAGACCAATTTTCTGTGTACACATGCATTTTCCCTCAGGAAAGTTCCCCTAGAATTGTGGACAGCAGTATAATAAATCAATTATCTGATTAAACCCAAAATAATTAATATGCAATTATGACAGATGTCAGGTCAATTAATATGTAAATATTCATAAGCTACCTGACAAATTGCACATATGCAAGAAGAAATCTTTAAATATGAACATCCCACTGTGGTTGCTGAACATAAGGGCAGGAAGTTTCCAATTTGGTTGGGGAAAATAGCAACATGTATTTCAAAATAATTTTGTTTTCATTTATCAAATACACATTCCCAAGAGTGAACAATGAGCTGTGATATGTATAAATAAATAAAGTCTTTCTGTATCTCATCACTCCAAAACTTAAAATGTTTACTTAAAATTGTCAGAACTGATACAAAGCCAAGAATCATTCAAGCTATGATAACCTCTAAAATATACTTGTTTGGTTAAGAAGCTGCAGTTCTTCACCAAGCTAACTAGTTTCACTACTTAATGACTCATTAATTAGCAACCTGGGTTAATTGATATTGCCTCATAAATCCTTATTTTTTTCATCCATTGATCACTTTGTTTAATTGTTAATTCATTGTATATTCACCACATTAACTACTTTTAAGGTAACCTACACAAATTAATTTCTTTCCTGATTTTATTATTACTTAATTCCCTTGGTAATTATTCACCAGCTTAATTATTTTCTACCTTACAATCATTATCTAATCTTTAGTTAATAATGGTATAAACTCTTTTCTCTGTTAATTTTTAACCAGACATCCCTTATTAACCATTAAATAACCTCATCACTAGCATATGTTTCAAACCTCGGTTTACCGATGTCTATGCTAGTCTCATTGCCATGTAGCAGTAAATTAATCCTGCATTTGACAACTTTGTTAAATGTAACAAGCAAATGTCTGAGCTGGACTAAATTATATGTCCTTTGCTAAGGACTATCCTGCTGTCAGAATGAAAGCACTACTCAGGAATGAGTGATACTCTGTTTTCAGATAAAACGTGGACGTAGTGGTTTCTATGACACCTCTTGTCTCCTTTATTATTATTATTTTTTTTTTCCAATATGTCTAATACTGAAGCTTCCCCCCAGCTTCACTATAGTTGCAAAGGAGACTTCAGACCTGTGCCTGTGAAGTCCAAAAGGAGGAGGTTTTTTTTTCATCCACAGATAACTTGCTTAAGAAAGTGTAGCAAGACAGATGAATAGGAGGAGCACTGTGAAATCCCCAGGGCAAAAGAGTTTAATGAAAACTCTTCTGTCAAGATTCTTTTTTCAGCATAGCAGAGAAGGGTAATTGTCATGAGTAATTAAATCTCTCTTTCTCCTAATTTAACAAATTTCATGATTGTATGGCTGGAGACCCAATCCTGCTTTGAGACATATCAGTCATGATTTTTTTCATCTGTACACTATGCATCTCACGTAAACAGATGTAACTGGAACTGGTTAGAGTTTCTCTATTAAAACATTTATTTATGAAAACAGTATATTCTGTAAGAAAGTAGCTATTAAAATGTGGCTTTTACATTGTAGAAGATATAGGCCATAGCAAGAAGTAGTACAAGTGTGTGTAGACAGAAGATAAATGCTAGGAACCTGTGAGGTACCTAATCTTCTGAAGCAATCTGTTGGATTGGTGCAATATAAAATGAACTGCTATTTTTAAATAGCTGTACTTTTTTTTAATAATTTTTCCACTCCACTGTGCTGGTTTGGGCTGGGATAGCGTTAACATTCTTTGTAGTAGCTAGTATGGGGCTATATTTTGGATTTGTGCTGGAAACAGTGTTGATAATGCAGGGATATTTTAGTTACTGCTGTACAGTGCTTACACGGAGCCAAGGCCTTTTCTGCTTCTCACATCACCCCACCAGTGAGTAGGCTGGGGATGCACAAGAAGTTGGGAGGGGGCACAGCCAGGACAGCTGACCCCAACTGACCAAGGGGATATTCCATACCATATGATATCATGCTCAGCGTTATAAAGCTGGGGGAAGAAGGAGGAAGAGGGGGATGTTCAGAGTGATGGTGTTTGTCTTCCCAAGTAACCATTATGCATGATGGAGCCTTGCTTTCCTAGAGATGGCTGAGCACCTGCCTGCTGATGGGAAGCAGTGAATTAATTTCTTGGTTTGCTTTGCTTGCGTGCATGGCTTTTGCTGTGCTTATTAAACTGTCTTTATCTCAACTCATGAGTTTTCTCACTTTTACTCTTCCAGTTCTCTCCCCTTTCCCACTGAGAGGAAGTGAGCAAATGGCTGGCCAGTTCTTAATTGCTGGCTGGGGTTAAACCATGACATCCACAAACACTTCCCCATGGTTTTTTTTTTTTCAAATTTCTTATGGAAAAGAATATTGCAATTATGTTTTCTGTAAAGGGATACATGCTGTAAAGGCTTGAATGTTTTTAATCTGATTCCATGCACAGATTCAGGCTGTTACTGGGAATATAGCTTAAATGTTTCCAGATATTAATATGATCTCTTGAAATCCATTATTTAACATTTTATTTGAGCCTTTTTAATCAAGCTTTTGAAAACTGTAAGTTACTCTATGGAGCATAACTAGCAGTTTAGCTGAGAAGAAAACAAGCAGCACATAAGTCTGAGATCTTCCATTACCACCTTTGGTTTGCATAATCTGTGTACCTGACAAAATTGAGGTATTTTTAGTTTTCTTTTGGAGAGGTGAGGATTTGAAGAGAGAAGTTAAGAAGTTAACAGTGACATTGCAGAGTTATTGAGGTTTTCAAAACACTGGCATTTATATTAAAGTTGGGGGTTTTTTTTGTATTTTTTTGACCAAAATAATATGCTTCAAATGAGGTAAACATGATTTCCTAAAATAAGAAGATTACTAAGATACTTGCTTTCAGAGCTGGTGACTGATATGCGAAAACAGAATACAGCAGAGAATAATTTGAAGCATGTTATATGTTAAACATAATTGCTTGAAAATTTATTATTTTAAATTTTTATCAATATTTTCATATTACATCTGCTGATTTTTTTTTTTAGAAAAACGTAAGAATTTCGATTGGTTTCTATCGATTTAATTTATTTATATATATATTCATATATGCATAAAAAATAAACAGTGCATATATATACATTAGAGAGCATGAGATGGAGATGCATTTTCTT
>JAAGAY010027290.1:15672-40066 GCA_011801015.1 Ardeotis arabs | reverse complement strand
TAAAAAAAAAAAAAAAAAAAAAAAAAAAAAAAAAACAAAAAAAAACCCAAAAAACAAACTACTTTTGACCACAACTTTCTTCTTTGGGGAAGTAGAATAGGAACATGATGTGTGTGTCATGACGGATGTTCAGAGCAGAGTATGTTCTTAAGGTTTCACCCTTTGGATAAATTTAAGTGTAATAAGCTTTTAGACTTCTCAGTGATTGGCTTTGCAAAACAGCAATTTCATTCCGTGGTTCAGGTTTACATTAGTATCTAACTCAAGATGTGGACCTGATCCTCTTCTGTAGTGTAACAAGGAATACCTTGCTTCAGTCAGGAAAAAGAAATGAAAAGATAAGTCTCAGACTTAATGTATCTGAGTTAACAAAAAAAAAAAAAAGAAAAGGAAACATCAGGTGCATAAAATAATTTTTTAGAGAAGCAAACTAATTTGTTGAAAAGTAAGTGCACTCCAAGTTAGAGGTGTTGTTTTATTAGTATCAATTTGCCGAGCTTCTATAAATAAGAGACCAAAAACCTTTTCTTAATATGCAAAGCTGAATCTCTGGTATTTGATTGAGAATGACTTTGTGGCAGTAATTTGTATAGGAAAGGGATGACAGCAGATAGCGATTTCCTTGCCCTTTATATTTTCTGTATGAGAGTTCAAAGTGTCTGGGTAAATGAGAAAGGGAATCGTTAGCAGTTCACAACATGAAAAGGAATTAGAACTATGTAAAGCATTTGGGCTATGATGTCTGCTTTCTTCAGTTTGGTTAAACAAATAATGATTATATTGTACTTCATTTACTTTTTATTGTTAAAGTCTTTTCCGAAGTTATCTAGGGAAAGTTTTTCAAAAGATCCTAAATGACTGAGCATAAAGTAGTCCTGAATAACCTAAGTACTTCAAAAAAGTCCTATGTGACTTTTATTACTTATAAAGCACCATTTTGCAGTATATTAAGGTGCTAAATGTTGTTATATATAGCAATTTGACTGTCTTATCTGGTGCTGGCCATTCCTTCGTTAACAACTGGCTGATCTAAATGTGAAGCATGGTATAGACCTTCAACATCCAGCAGCAGTCCCATCCATATCATCTGGGTGTTCATTACATAGATCTTCTGAATATTCAGGAGAGAAATCCCCAGACCCCTGCATGTTAACTATGACTTCACTTCAGTGTCAGAGATATCACTTGGCAGTGAAGAAAAAGTTACAGAGCTCTAAAACCATACATGTGTTTAATTGCAGAAATTACTTTCATGGGCTTAAAGACACTTCTTTTTGAAGGTATAACAAACCATGAAATTAGATGATAACAGGGTTGAGATTTATACATTTAATCCCTTCCAGGCAAAGTTACAGATGAATTACAGTCAGAAGAAAACTGTCTTAAGATAGCAAATATAACTAGCAGAATATATATATATAAAAAAAAAATCATGAGAGATTAAGGAGCTAGTATAAAAGGAGAAAAAAAAAAAACAAACCCTAAACAAGTCAGAAGGTAATGAAATTACTTTGGAAATACAGCCTTCGGTTATGAAGATAAATCTATAAACAACCCTTTGGGCAAAAAGGAGCTGCTTAAAGATTTTTGTAAAGGGAAATAAAAACAGGGAAAGTGAATAAACCAATGAAAATCTGAAGAGGGAAGTGAATTCTGTCTGTGGCCAAATAAATCAAAGGGCAAACTAAAAACAAGTTGTTAAAATTAAAACTAGTTTGGTAGGTACAAAGCAAATACTTTGTTGCATTCACTCTTTTGTTATTTGCAAGTTGTCTACAAACAGCTCCTTCAATTTTTTTTTACCATGCAATTGTTTTAAAGCAGCATTTTGATTTTCCAGTGAACCTAGTTTTCATTAAACAAGCTCTCATTCCAAATTTTTGTGGCATGTTTTTGATATTTTCAAGTTATCTGACTCCATGGAGAAAGCTTAGCACTTGAACAGGACGACTGTACAGGATCTGCACGTATTACGAAAGAAAATGCTATGAAACTTTGTTCAAGGGGAATAGGAGCTATTCGTTGCTCAGATAAGCATTTCTTGTTACTAGCTTAGCCTACCTGCTATTTCAGGACACACTTATTGTACCTACTGCTTCTTTGCAACTCAAACTTATCTGCCACTATTTCAATATCTTTCCTCTGGTAAGGAATCTCCCCATGGCATCCTAAAATGTCATGCTTTTTACTAAGCTATGGCATTTCCAAGCAAACAAATCTCATCACAACTTTGATGCCATAGCCAAAGTGCCCATAGTGTGTTATTCTTTCTTTACAGATTCTTTTCCCTTACATGAGGTAAGGCATAAACCAGTTTCCTCAATATATATTGGAAAATTTAGCCTTAATATGTTGGTCTTGCTCTCCAAGTTCAAGGAGATGTAAAAAGAGTTATTTCAGTATTGTGGCAGGCCAGGATTATAACTAAAATGAGGAATTAGGCCTACCTAAATTTGTCTGATTCATACCTTTCTAAATTATATTTGGTTTTGCTAATAGGTTTCTCTGCACTAGATTATGGAATGTATATAACCATCTGCAGTCAAAATATTTTCAATTGTTCATTTTAGTATTATCTGCTAGGCTTTATGCATAGCTTAGGAACCAATTATTTGTTTATCTTACTATTTATTACTTTATTTAACAGTTGACAAAAGAAATATCATATCAGCCAAATCCAAGTCAAATAATTTCTGAGGCTACAATATAATGACAGTTTAGTACTGAACATAGTTTTTACTGGTGATACAGAGCTACCATTATTGGTACCGTTACTGACTGCAGAATGCTCATCATGAAAATTAAGATAGTCACATTATGACTTTTGATTTCACATCTGATGTAGCTGAAAAGAGTAACTTACATGATATGTGCCTGTAGAAGTAACAAAGATGATAAAAATAATTCTGGACTAGAGGATTTATCATATTCCTTTAATTTCAAGGAACAGTAAGAGAAATATTATTTACTTTGTTCCAAAATAAGTTTATAGGAATAATAACAAAATAAGAAATTATTATTTATATTATTTGTGTGTTACATGTAGATTTCTGTTAGCTATACATTGAAGCATGCTCAGAATTATACTTTTTCATGTTTGGTTTGTCTAAACTATTATAGCTACGATGGAATGAAGAGCACTAAACTTTGAGTGGTGTAACTGATGACATATTTCCTTGTTAATTAGCTGCATCTGGAATAGATGACTTGTACGAAACTGAGTGCATACAGCTGCTGTTAGCAAGTTTGAAAGTGTTCAGTTTCTAAAATGTATCACTTCAGTAAGAGTAAGAGAAGTAGGGGTCCGTTAACCTAGAAAGCTTTTGTATATCAAGTCATAGATAGGTAAAACAAAATGCCTGGCACCAGTCACTAGACATGAAAGTCTGAAAGAAAAGCCATTGTATATGATTATTCTGACTGAAGTTTTTTTTGCAAACCAAAGTGTAGAAAAATGTTTTTTGTATTAATTGGATTTATTTTGTTAATTAGGCCGTTATTTAATTTTCTTTTTCAGCATGTCTGAGAAAACTGATTAGATAAATACTGTTGATGATTGTTTAAAGGTTTTTAAAAAGTTCCATTCAAAACTGAACATAGAGATTGGTCTACAATATATGGCTGTAAGCTACATTTGTTAAAGACTACTAAGGCTATATTCTGTTATTATGAGATATGGAAGTAGAAGAGAGAATATGTTTCACTTTGAATTGCAAGTCTGAGAGTCAAAGCCAGACTTGAGCTAAAGGATGCTGTTAGTTAATCCAGTTGTAAATGGGTATCTGATCTTTTGGGTGTAGGAGTTCAAGACAGACATATATTGTGCACTCTTGCTACATCATTCCTTCACGTACCTTTGGGTTCAATGAGCAATATTATTTTTTTAATACAATCAAAGCAATATTGAAATGGGTGGGTAGCATGAAATTGTATAAATTTCTCAAATATTTCCTAAAATATTTTCTTGGGGGGGAAAAAAACCTGTTCATTGATATCAGAATATGTTTTCATCTTATTCTTTGTAAAGTAGAACTCCAATTTACTACTTTAAAGAAGTAACAATCTTCTAGATGCAACTCCTAAAAATAACCAAACTAAAATTGTCCTTGATTTTTTTCCTTACCATATAGAAAACTGTGAATAATTTGATTAAAATTAAAGAATTTTTAAAAAATAAACTGGAGTAATACTTTTCCGTATTCTTCTTGCATACTTTGCTCCAACCTTTTTTTTTTTTTTTCCTTTTTTTTGGGGAAAAAAAAATATCTCTAACCTGAAACAGATAATTTTGTCTGTATGGGATCTTGTGTAAATTTGATTAACACTACACTGTCAAGTCTTTAGGGTCAGGGCAGATTTTATTAGAAGCATGACAAGTAGTTAATGAATTTGCATTGACTAATCCATAGAAACCTAAAGATTTTTCTGTCAGGATTAATGTCCAAAAAGAGTAGGACACAGTATTTGAGACATTATCTTACACTGAGTCATATTGTTATTGGACATACATAAGATTAAGGAACTATGTTATTTTGTCTCCTTCCACAGATATACAACTGTTTTTTTGCTATGACACTGATATATATTCATTGCATTAAGAATTCATTTAATCATCAGTAATGTCCTGTTGTAACTCCTCTGTATATGGCATGTGTACTTGCAGTAACTGTACAAGTACAGAGTCTTGCAAACATTCCTGCTGGGTAGCCATTCAGAATGCAGCATGGGATCAGAGATGCATGTTCCAAATTTTGATCTATGCCTTCAGTTTGAACCAAACTATCAGAAGACCTGGTGATAAAACATATTTTAAGCTTTTAGATGCTGTTTAGATATAGTGTGATCAAAACAGTTGCTATTTCTTAAAAATTTAGTGGCCTAAGTGAAATGAATATTCAGTGATCCTATGATATTTCAGGAGCAAAATTTGGTGAAAAGAATTACTGGAACGGTTTTTCCAGGGAAATTATGTGTGCTAGTCTTGTTAAAATAGTAAGAGATGTGCTAAGCCCTTGGTTCCAAAGAAGAGAAAGGGTTGAAGAAAAATATCTTATCAAATTATGAATAAAATTCCAGATACTGTGTAAAATAAGCAAGTGAATAAGTGTAACATCCTTCTCATAAGAGGTGTCCATTTAAATGTCTATAAAGAAATTACAGTCCACAACAGCAATAAATGCATGAAGGGAGCACAAGAGGGGAGAAATAGGGCAAGATATTATCTTTGAACAGTTTTTTTTTCTTTATTTTCAAAAGGTGACTGTTTCATTTGAGACTAAACCACATAAATGGTTGACAAACTGAAACACTCTTCAGATCTAATGCTGCACCTTTAAATAGTGCCTTTTCATAGAACCATAGAATAGTTAGTGTTGGAAGGGACCTTTAAAGGTCATCTAGTCCAACTGCCCTGCAAGGAGCAGGGATGTCTTCAACTAGATATTTGTGCTAGTTAGGTTTCTAAGAGAATAGTGAAAAAAAAATTCATTAATTTGCATTGAAAAAGGTTATTTTTTAAAAATGTCTTGCAAATTCTTAGTTGATATATTCAGTAGATCCAGCTGTCTGTATTATATATAGGAATGTCTGTGTAAACACAGCAAAATTCCTAAACAATGAAACAAAGTGATTACTGTGTTCAAAATATGTTCAAATTAAATATCAAGGCAAAGTACATTTCTTAGCATGGAAACAGGTTGTTTGGTTTTTTTGGTTAAATTTAGAAGATAATAGCCTGATCATTCTTTAAGAATATTTATTAAGGAAAAACGTGAATTATATGGATTACAAGATATCTTAATATTCAGAATAAAGGCTTTGGGTTTATGACAGTTAAAGGAAAAAGGTAATTCAGTTCTCAGTAATGGTCAAAAAGAATAGAATATTAAAATTTCCTAGGAAAAGATTAGAAAGCAAACTGGGAAGTTATAATGCTGCTGTACAAATCCAAGGTATGCCTACATTTTTAGCACTGTGTGCAGCACTGCTTTTTCCAATTTGAAAAAGATGAAGTAGAATTAGAGAAACTTCAGAAAAAAACCACAGTCAACATGGATGATGTAAGGGATGGAACAATTTCCATTTGAGTGAAAAACTAAACTGAGTGGAAATTTTGAATCTGGAGTGAGAGAAATGAAAAGATGTGCAGAGAGAAGAATACGAAAAAAGCTTGTAAAGTTGTTCCAGGCATAGAAAGATGAATAATTATTCACTCTTCCTTCCCCTATGAAACCAAAGTTACATCAAGTGAAAGTAATGGGTATAAACAAGTATCATTTCTATTCACAAAGCATACTTAAGCTGTGACTGCTTAAACTACACATGGCTTTTAAAAACTACCTGATATTAAGAAGGAAAAGTTCTTCAAATGCTATGAAGTCCTAAGATGATGCCACTGGCTCAGCGATTTGTTGGAGGCTGGATGAATGTGATGGAAAGATATTTGTGCTTTGCATTACTTTGTGAGAACTGGTAGTAGATGGGAATTACTTGATTTTGAGTCCAGTTCTCTCTCCCTCTTACATCTAAAAAAGTAGGTTTAGGTCCTATGAAAGAATATCTTTAATGAAGTCCTCTTATTTTGTCTTGTTTTCCCCTTTCAGGAGATAGCTATATCTTTTAGTTCAACTAGTTAAGTTGCTCTTTGGGAAATATTTTGTTATCTAGTTTACTGCATATATGAAGACATTGCACAGGAAATGGCAACATCTAAAAAGCTTCAGTAGGCTCAGTGCTGCTTAAAAGTATCCAGAAGAATAATATGATAATATAAAGCCTAAAAATTAGTTCATGAATAATACTGGCCTATAAGATAGGAGCAATGGAAGGTTGTAAATTAATATTTAAGGCACATCCTTCAAAAGTGGAAAACGCTAAATGTGATTTACCTTGCTAGTAAAGCTGTTGGCTGTATGGATTACATCCATCGTTATCGCTTATAGCCATCTCAAGATGAATGTCACAGGCTGACACCAACCATTTGGTTCTTGAGGTCAGTATGATCATACGCTTCTCCTAAATACTACTCATTCATGTGTCCATCCTTCTTATTTTTGATCAATTCTTTGCTGTAAATACCAGTTGCCTACTTTCATACCGCATGGTACATCACTGTGCATTTAAGTACTGTATTTAAGTGCTTTCACAGCTGCTGCAGCTTTTTTATCTGTGTACAGATCTCTCTAACATAGATAAATCAAATGGTAACTATCTCTTCAGAGGGAACTTCACCACTCTCATCACTCAAGAGCCTCCTTAGACTCTGTTATATCTATGTGCTCCTCAGTTTCCCATTCAAGACCATGCAATTAATTCATGCCAAATGTTGTCTCTCTCTATACTCTATAAATGTCACAGAGTTGGGTTTTTTGTTTCTCTCAATTGTGTGTATACTTTGTGAAATGATTGTGCAGTCTTTCCTCCTCTGTTTTGCCTTAGACTTTTTTGGTTCAGTGGGTTTGATATTCAATTAAAATAATACTGTTTGTAAATCTAAAATGTCAGCTATTACAGTGTACTTGTTTCAAACTTATTTAAAATAATTTTACAGCTTAATGTTTGGGGGGAGTGCAAGGAGAATGAACTTATGAACCTATGGAATTCAGAAGGGCTATCATTTAGTTTCATGGAGTATTCAGAAGTCTTGGGTATTCTTCTTTTGCCAGAACACCCTTCCTAAGATGCTGTAGCTATTTCTTTGATAAGAATAGAAAAAATTGTGTAAGAAGTGGTGTGCTGCATCAGAACGCTACACATAACATTGTTATTTGCATTCTTTAAGGTATATATAAAATTGAGGCATAGTGGTTCCCCATTAAATTTCTGGGAACTGTAAGGGGGAGGAACCCTCAGAAGTGTAGTGGTGGCCACAGTTTTAAGTGCTTTATTAGGGAACTGATGCACTACTTATCTGTGCCATCAGATTCAGAAAGATTTCTGTATTTAAGCCATGAAATACTGTATTTTTTACATAAATCTCTGTAGTAGCTAACTATCTTTTGAACATATTCGATTTCCAGCTATATAAGGGTTGTGGCTGGTGAATAATCACTGAAGTGGGAGATAATATCCATACCTTAGTCTAGTGTGGTACAGCATCCTGTATACTGGGACACAGGGAGAATTAGTTCAGGAACATTATGATTGTGCCCTGTTGTGTGCCACGCAGTCGTAGGCTGTAGTTCCTATGGCATCACCTGTCGCCTCCATACCTGCCCTATTCCTCTGGTTTTATCTGGGCATGAGCTAATTTTCTTCTCAGTAACTGCTGTTTTTTTTATTTAGTATGGAATTTGCTATATTGATAATACACTGATGTTATTTGTTATTGCTGAGAGATCAAGGACTTTTTTCAGCTTCTCAGATATCACTAATGTGTAGGTGCAAGAAAATGGGAGCAGTATAGCCAGTACAGTTGACCCAAACTGGCCAAAGAAAGTATTCCATACCATAGATATCTTGCTTAGTGGGCAGCTTGCACTTTCTCAGGTTCCTTCCAAGATCACTCTTGGTTCTGTTCCATGATTGCTGCTCAGTTATATTGGTCATCAGGCAGTGAGAAATTGTGCATTGTTCATATAGTATATTATATTATAATTAAATTCTTTATAATTGTTTATATATATATAGTTGTTGTTATATTTTCCTGTGCTGTCCTAGTAAACTGTTTTTATTTCAACCCACCCTTGAGTTTTCCTTTCTTTCTGATTCTCTCTCCTATTCTACCTATGAGGCGGGGGAAGCGGCGGAGCCAAGCAACTGCATAGTACTTGGTTACTGGCTGGGGTTAAACCGCAATGCCTGTTAAATACTCTCTGTAGTTTAAAACATGTTTACTCTGTGTCATTCAATGTCTGTTATGTGGTACAAACTGTTTATGATCTTGTATTAAAAAACATGAGAAGATTCCTACTGCTTTCCTGTATGGAAACCCGTTATCGCATGCTTTTAAAACAAATATGCATTCATACTTCTTATACTGTTGTTTGGGTTCTTTTTTCTCTCTAGTTAATCAAGCAGCAAGAAAATAGGGAAGTCTGGGTTAGATGTCATGAAACTGTAAAAATACAATGGAGGACCTCCTTTGATACGTTACTTCCCACCAGCAGGTATGGTGCATTGGAAGGGAAGAGTCCAGCTTGCTTCACAGCTACTTCCTGTAGCTGTCTTGCTTCTGAGGTAATAATTAATAGCTGTTTAGCCCCACAGATCAATGGTTATAACACAGTTGTAAGCATAGGGACAGATGACTGTGGACATTTTAAGTTCTTCTAGATCTAATTTGAATAGAGTGAGACAATGCAGTTCTACCCAAAACTGCATTTGTTCTCTAGTTTCAGTCATTGCAATCACTTTTTAGTTGGTCCATCAGTATGACCCATGGTAAAACTGTAGCAATGCAGAATGTAATCAGCTGGGGTTCAGTAAATAAAAAGCCCCACATTATCACGTCTTGTGGCTTTGCATGTTGCTTTGTCATTAGGAAAAACATGTTTACTAGGAAAGCAGTGCAGCACTGGAATAGATGACCAACAGAGCTTGGAGAATCTGCTTGAAGGCTTTTAGCAGTTGCCTTAACAAAGCTACAGCTGACCCAATCTATTCTCTGCAATCATCTGCTTTGCGAAGAAGCATGAGCTTATCATGGATGCAGTGGGGTTCATCAACACAAAAATATTAGAAACCTCCCTAAAATCTTTCATTACTGTTCTGCCTTAGTTGCACACTGTGGCAGATTAGTGCTATAGAGGTTTAGGTCTGTTGTAAAATGGAGGAAACTACGAACTTGACATAACATGTAATGAGTTACAAAATGATTCATTACTGCAGAGTTACTTTGTGTTGCAGAGTTCTAGAGAAGTTGTGTGCTTACATAGTAGCCCTCTGGAGGTTTTTTGTAGAAGTGTGCATTTGGCAACAAGGATGACCTGTGAAAAGAGGCACGCAGGAAAAAGCTATAAGATCCTTTAAAAGGTAATGGCAGAGGTTTTTTTTTTATGTTTTCAAGCATATAACAAATAAATACCCTCATCTTGTTTAAAGAGTAACTGGTACTGTCTTGGTAAAATACTGATCTCTTAAAACATTTGCATTTTGAGTGTCTGTGCACTTGTGTGTGTGGATGCACACACACACACTCTACATGTGTTAAATGTACTGGAATATTTTCTGTCAAGATTCCCACCAGAAGAAAAGCATTAGAGCTACCATTAAATGTGAGGCTGGTCTGGATAACCTCCAGAGATCTCTTCCAACCAACGTTTCTAAAATCAGTCACTGGGTCACCCTTCAGGAAGAGCTGAATACTGTCAGACTAGAATTGATTTAATACTGTCTTAAGGTCAGAGGCGAACAATTCTGCAGGCATTTTGAGTCATTCAAGCACATTAATAAGCAAGAGTTTATACACTAAGAATTCTTATCTTTCCTAGGTATTTATTTAGCTAATGGGTCTCCACACTTGCATTCAAGTGGCACTGATGAAGCAAGTAAGTGGCTGTCTACATTTCTGAGACTTGCTTTAAAGTTACATAAGGACTTCATGGCAGACACTACTGTTTATATTTGCATGGTCCATGATTAGTCTCTCTCAGCACTGTTATTTTGCAAATCCTACATTTATATGTGTACAGAATCGTTGCAAAGCAAACTGTAATGCTGTGGCTAAAGATCCAGGGCAGGGGGGGAAGAGAGAGAATCTTCATGGCATGACAATAAAGCTGCTCAGGATCAAATTCAAGAAAATTGCTTCATGCAAATGGGAATGGTGAAGGAATAATTCATATATATCTTTGTTTTTAAATTATGGGTTGCCACACTGTTTTCATAGTTCAGTGAAGCTCTTATTTTGCAACTAGGTAGAATCATTGTCAGTAGTTTTTCATTAATATCATTAGAGTGGGCTAATTTCTGTTGGCTCAAACTCCTCTTAGTCAGAAGGATTTTAAAACAAATTGTCTTGATTTTTTTATATTTCACTTTGCTTCTAAGGACTTTTATTTCTAGTATTCATATAATGACTTACTGAGGACCTCTGAATATACCATACATTTGGTAGTGGTGGTATACAGTGTAGCATGGCAGAGAGAATGCACACAAAGATATTGGTAGAAAATAATGACATGAATTTCACCACTTGACATCAAACTGTAATGAATCTAGCAAAAGCTCCATTGTAGATCTTAGTAGATTTTAGATACATCACGCCTTATGTCCAAGGGAATAGAAAATAATTTCATAAAACAGTTTCCTCTTACAGTATTGTGATTAGAAGGATGAGAAACTTTAAAGTGAATGTTTATTTGTGTGGACTTGCAGCATTATTTTACTAAAACTGGGGTATTTTTTTCAGAGCTAACTGATTGTGCTTGCTTACACTATATTTTAATTGTGTACCCTTTCCTTGCACATTACGAAAATATGGTATTGCTAATCTAGGCTGAGATTTTTTTTGCTGTGTATAACTTGCCATACTTAATGTGAACGAACCAATGCAAAAGAAAGCTGTTTTAATTATGTGCTCCTTTCCTTGTGAGATTTCAGAAGTTAGAATATATCAAAGTTAGAATTTCAAATCCTTACATTCACTGCCTCTCACTTTGTGTACTGTTTCATCATCTAACTATAAAAAGAAGATTTAATTTTCTTTTGTTTAGACTCAGGTTTTCACTTGACTTTGAGGGAAGTTTGTAGGGATATTACAGAATTAATGGAAACCAAGAAAAAAAGTGAAAAGATTTCTTTTCTAGTGGAAGTCTGTATTACTGATACATATGTGAACTTATACTTTTATGAAGATAGTGAACGTGTAACTCAGCTTGGTTGTTCTGGTACTGTCTGAATAGTGATTCAAAAGGGAAATGCATTTCTCTTGGCCCATCGAGGGAGTTTGCTGCTGCTCTTCATCAGTTCACGCAAACTTCCAAAGCCAATGCCTGCCTTGCCCTCCTTACGTCTAACACACTTTCTCTATAAACGCTGGGGATTACACCAAGCCTTTATAACTGGCAGCATGGCATAGCAAGGCAGAAAGGCAGAGGGAGAAAAAAGCTTCTTACTAGGACACCAGGACCATTGCTCATCATCAGAGCTGTCCTTGTGAAATGGCAATCCTTCTAGCAGCCCTTGGAAAGTCATACTTTGCCACTAAATGGAAAACAACAATTATGCTCTGAAGGATGTTCAAGATTACAGTATTTCTTATTCCCAATTGTTAGAGTTTCAGACAAATGTCTCCCTAGTTTCGTGCTGTCTTACTGCTCCCAAAGAGTACATTCACATGAGTGAAGAAGTCTTTATGAATGCTCACAGATTTGCTAGACTATCTGTTTGTGTTATATCTGTTTCTCATGTTAGTACATGAGAAGTCAATATTTCATTTACATCTCTTTCCTCTGAAACCCCAATCTCCATCATCCTCTCCATTTTCTGAATTTTTGAATCAGGGTGAGTTTTCCAGTTTTCTTATCTACCTATGAGCAAACTCCTTTGTCTTATCTTGCTGTTTTTTCCTTTTAAAGTTTCAGTCCTGATTATAACTCTCAATTGATGCTTCTACTCTTGTTTCATAACTAAGATATTCTTGGAAAAAAGTAAAATATCTCTATGATACTTTTTTTTTCCATAGGAACCAATTGCTACAGCTTCTACTATGCACCCACAATTTTCTGTTCTTTAGCCCATCCTATTCCTTTGATATTTCTCTACCTAGAATTTACTGAGTCCTCAAGTTAAAAATTGTCAAGATGTAGACATCTGAATACCTTAGGTTTAGTTTTCATGTCCTGCATATATTTTTGAGGGACTAGACTAAAATCATAGATGGGTATAGGCTGTGTGCTATAGTTATTTAATAATCCTTAGGTGCCTCCTTCCTAGACTGGTATTGACAGCCTTAAGTGAGATCTTTACATTCTGTATTGAATGCATTGGAAATATTAGGAATATCATTTTGCTACTTACAGCAGGTACTCCTCATGTACACATCGGTACAGGAAATTTGGAAGAAAGGAGGGCCTGACTTACATGGAGATATGCATCTCCATAAGGAATTCCAGGCACAAATACAGGCTGGGCAGAGAATGGATTGAGAGCAGCCCTGAGGAGAAGAACTTGGGGGTGCTGGTTGATGAGAAGCTCAACATGAGCCAGCAATGTACGCTTGTAGTCCAGAAAGCCAACCACATCCTGGGCTGCATCAAAAGAAGTGAGGCCAGCAGGTCAAGGGAGTTGATTCTCTTCCTCCTTGTGAGACCCCACCTGGAGTACTGCGTCCAGCTCTGGAGCCCCCAGCATAAGAAGAACATGGACCTGCTGGAGTGAGTCCAGAGGAGGGCCACGGAGATGAGCAGAGGGCTGGAGCACATCTTCTAGGAAGAAAGGCTGTGAGAGAGTTGGTGTTGTTCAGCCTGGAGAAGACACGGCTCTGGGAAACCTTATTGCAGTCTTCCAGTACTTAAAGGGGGCTTATAAAAAAGATGGGGAGAAACTGTTTACCAGGGCCTTTTCCAACAGGACAAGGGTAATGGTTTTAAATTAAAAGAGGGTAGATTTAGATTAGACATAAGTAGGAAATTTTTGACACTGAGGGTGGTGGAACACTGGAAGAGGTTGCCCAGAGAGGTGGTGGATGCCCCATCCCTGGAAACATTCAAGTCCAGGTTGGATGGTGCTCTGAGCAACCTGACCTAGTTGAAGGTGTCCCTGCTGTTTGCCAGGCGGGTTGGACTAGATGACCTTATGATTCTATGATCAAGATATGCATAACTTCATAAAGAATGCAGAGTCTTAAGTCCTTACTGGGTTGTAGAGGAAGAGCATACTTTTAAAATTATATGCATCCCAAAACAGGGAAACAGTTTCAAACCTACTGTATCCATGTCCACAGAGCTTACTGCTTCCTTACCAGAATCTCCCAGACCTTAGTCCTGCATTTTCTAGCCTGTATGTACTCTCCTGGTCTTAAGGATGCACTACCCATTTTGCATAAAAGAATTACAGATTCATTGGTGGACTTAGTGATCACGATCCTTCAGCCCTGAGCCTTAATGGTCACATGTCGCAGAAGGTGTAAGGTTTCAGTTCCAGACTCTCTGCAGGTCCTGTACAGTGGGCAGGTAAAGGAGTTCTTCTTTGCTGGTTGTTATGAAAAGTATTCAGTTGTGAAAAAAACAAAACAAAACAAAACCATGCATGGAAGCCTTGAGGACTCTCTTCTAATTAATTTTTTAAACTATCATTCCACAAACCAAAGAAATTGTGATACAACCTATGACTACAAAAATGCATTTTTTTTTTCCCCTCCACATGATTCCCTTTGTATCTGTGATCCACAGAGCAATTCAGCTATCAGATTTTGTGTCTTAAATATTCCATGAGTTCAGATGAATTGTTTGTAGCTGCAGTGGTGGTAGTGGTTCACAACTACTCTGTGTGCATTTATAAAGTAAGTCATAATATATTGAAAACAATATACTTACACCATATTTGAAGCTTTGTCTTTTTTTTTTTATTTATTATTATCTTTAATGGCCTCTGTTAACATCTCATGATAGACGTTTAAATAAAGGTCAAAAAATATGTAAGGACACAGCATTAGGATCACTGTGAGAGGAGGACATGGTTTAAACAAGTAAAAGTTTATCCAGAACGAGCTTTGAGCACCATGCAGAACAGATTCCAGGACATGAAAGACTGGTGGGATTTGCACCACTGCTGAAGTGGTGCAGTAATGTGAAAGCAAATAAGTACAAGTTAATATGAACTTCACCAATTTCCATCAAGCAGGTGATAATTTTTCTCTTTCAGTATTGTAGTAACCTTTTACAAGTCTGCTTTTGGTGGTGGTGATTTTCTTTTTATTCACCAGTACAACCAGGTAGGTTTTAATGGAGTATCTCCTGATTTACATCACTGAAAGACAGAAGACTCATTTCTTATGCAAAATAAATTTCACTCACAGTTTTTCACTTTTCTGTTATTACTGATTATTCCATGTGGTATATTGTCTTTTCAGTAATTTTTAAATTTCTCCTTCTTTTATCCTTACACATGTATTTATTGAGAGATTTCTCTCAGATAAATTGTTCAGAGACTCTGGGAAAACAGCTAGAAGACTTCTACTCCTAAGACACTCTTCAGTTTTCCTTTCCCACAAACAGTTGAAAACACAAGCAAAGAATGAGTAGGAATAAAATATTGAAAGAGATATACAGATGAGTGTCTATAATGATCTCAATATTTCCAAGATAATGGAGCTGTTAGGTCCACATCAGATCATGCTTCCTTATGAAGACTCAATAAGGTCTGTCTGCTGCCCTGAAATTGTGTATTGAGAGTTCTTTTAATACATATTTTTTAAAAGTCTATGTTCTTTCCAAGATTTCTATTTCTTCTTGCCTAGTAAGCAGCATCAATTTTCTCCTTGTATTGCAGATCCCTTTTGCTTGGTTTATTGACTTCATGCCTTTATCAGAATCAGCACAGCTTTTAATGTAACTAGTAAGCTTGTCATTAGGGACTTGATGGAAGCCTTCCTCAAATTGTAAATAAATTATACTTTATGTACGACCATTATCATGTTTCTCTAGGGGTTTCAATGGCTCCAAGCTTTTGTGGTATAGACCATATCCCTTTAGGCAAGATACCCCTTCAGGATATTTCCCTTCAGGCATGATATGCTGGTTGTAGTCATTACAATATTACTTTGATTATTCTCTAAATTACCCCTCATTACTGTACATTTTCTTTGCTTTCCTCATTATAAATGTAAACATTGTATGTCTGTGTTTTCAGTCATCCTTCCATTTGACTTTATAATACACAGCTTCTCTTGGTGATTTTTTGATGGATTAAAAAAATCCCATCATGTTTCTAGCTATGTATGTTAAGTTTAAAAATACAGGAAAATCAGAACATGGTTTGTTATTTAATTTCATGTCCTTAAGTAGCTAATTAGCCACAATAGCATTTTAAAAAGGCGTCTTTATGGCTCTATTGGGAAGTATTAGAAAAGAGGCCTTGTGCTACATCTTGATTGTCAGCTGACTTGGGCTCTGTCAAGGCTATAATAAGAGAAGTGAGTTCCAGAGGTGAAGGGCCTTTGCTGAGAATTTCCTATCAACATCCCCTGACATTTATATTTAGGGACTCAAGTGTTGCAGCTGACCTCAGCTGTCATAGTGGAACACAAGAGGAGAAGTAGGTTACTTAATTATAGTCATTCAAAACCTTGTTGATGCTTAATAAGTTCTCTGTTATGATTCCCATTGGGTTACATGATTTCATGGACATGAACACTGTTGTCCATTACATCACATCCTATGGGAGCATATGAGGATTTATTATGGAGAGAAAAATTCGTATGACAAAGTCTTAAGCTGACATATTCAGAAAGTTCTTATATGACCTTAATGACTTAATCTTATGTTCTTTTTAATATAAGAATTATGCCCATAGTATACACACGTAACAGGTACAATACATTTCTGTCAGTATGAGTCTGTAATTTCTCCACTGTTTGCAGAATCATTGAATTTTGAGTGTCCATTTAAAAAGCTTTGCTTTCTTCAATGCTTGTAACGTCTAAAAGTTATTTATGTGTCAAGTGTTCCTTTTGTCATCACTTTTCATAAGGTCATTGGTTAATCTCCATTTCCAGCAGTCTTTTCACTCACTGTCCACGTATAATGTAGCTTATATTCTGTTTCCACAGAAGACATTATCCTTGTATTTAAATTTATACTCCGAAGAACTCATGAAAATAAATTTACTCTTCCTTTGTAGGACTTTGGGGTTTACAAAATTTGCTGGAACTACCATTTTTCTGTGAAGCAGAACTAATAAAATAGTTGCTTCTTTACTCTCCTTCCCCACCCCACTCTCCTCCCCTGCCCTCAGTGCTTGATAGGGTTGAAATTCATCAGGAGCGTTAGCCATATTTTAGTTGCAGGAAGAAACTTGGCACCATATGAAATCCAAGCATTACTGTTCTAACGATGACTGAGTCCCACTTTGGATGTCGAACCATGCAACTCAGAACATTTTAATAATAACAACTAGTTATTGAGATATGTCTTTCCTTATTGTTGCATGGACAATCAGTGAGCAGCAGTGGTGGTCATGAAAACAGAGTCCAAATTAACCGATGAGATAGTACTACAGTACTCCTTGAATAGTTTCGGTAGCTGATTGAGTTTCTCCTCTAGGCAAAGCTGGAAGCTGTGAAGGATGAAGATATACTTTGATCATCATCAGAGATTTCTATGTGTTATTGCTTTATTTTTTGTTTATTAGTTTATATTACCTTTATGTAGCTACATCCAGGATGTTGACAGGCTAAGTTATGTCATACTAAGAATGTCAGAATAGATCAGGTACAGCTTTTCCATCCTCTTTCAGTGAAGCAACAAATCTTTCCTTTTGAACCTCAAGGTATATTCTGCCATGACAAAGGAAATGTTTGCTTTATTCCTTATGATCTTATTTAATTTTAGGCTACCTCTTTGTCTTGTTAGATTTCTTTTGTTTGCAAGCCTCCTAAAAGGAGTTCTGCAACTAAAAAATTTCTATGTTACTTTAAGAAGAAATGTTACCTGTTGCTAAAATCTATTTGCTTTCATTATAGGGGACCCTGCTAAAAGGGATTATTAAATGTTCACACACACGTGCAAGCTTATACCTATTTGTATAAAGAGAATTATTGTTTAGAGAATTTGTTCTGTGACTTCAAGGTACAAACTGACATGTTTGAAATAGAAGTCTAGATTCGGAGTTTCTGAAGCAATAATATATTCAAAATTTTTTTTACTAAGAGTATTTAAACCTCCAAAGTTAGTTTAAGATTTTAGAGACTATATGCTAATATCCTCAAATTCTGCCTTCAAAATTAAGCACTCTTTCCTTACACTGAACAATTACTTCTAGATTTAGGTAACAGGTCTTGAGGTTTTAGTCTCCATGAGCTTTGTTTTTGGTAAGATAGGATGTCACCCTTAAAATATCAGTTGTGGCTTTGGGTGAATTGTGTACTACAGATTTTTTTTTTTTTTTTTTCTTTTTTTTTAACTTTAAATAGCAGCACTGCTTGAAAAGAACTTTAAATAGATATATGTAAAGCATCATGCCAAGAGACACATTGTTGACAAGATTCTTCTCCAACAGGCATTCTTTAAAGCTTCCATTGTTTTTTTTCATTTCTGTTTGATCTAGGATGGGATAGTTTAGTAATTATTGCAACCTTTATTTATACACAAATGTCAGGAAAGGTATGTTTCTTTTCTCAGTAATCCTTGTAGTTGCTGAGGGTATCATTTGAATTAAAATTAAAATATTGTCTCCTGATAGAGAGAGTAATTGTCATCACTGATGATTATGAACTACCCAGAAGAGTTCCTGCCTAACAATCAGGAAATTACTCAATTTTGATGTTATCTGCACTTGTTAGAAACCTGAAAGAAATCCCTCTTATTTATTGTATTTTAAGATCCATGTAGTATCACAAATACAAGTCTTCTGGGAACTAATAGATAATGGGAAAATATCACTAATTTTAAGAAAACCAGCTTTGGTTTTTTTTTAGTTTAGTTTATTTGCTTTTTTTTCTTTCCCACCACCCCCCCCCCCACCTTTTACAATGGTCTGCCATCATGTCAGCTTTAATTTGCACATAGAAATAGATCATTTTACCTCGTTACTTTTTGGCTAACTTGAAGTGGAATTTCAATCATCATATAAAATAAGAGGGCTTTTAGTCATGTTTCAGAATTAATATATAAAATCCTGTCTTTTCCCAATGTTCTTTCTCATGCATACATCTACTGTCAGGTTAGAAAGATTAGTGAAACATGGTCAGGTTGATTAACAACCAACAATTAAATCATTCCCTAGTGAAAGACTTTAATACTTTTAAATTCTTGCTATTTGGTTGTACAGATCTAGTACCTATTACACAGGCTGTCACCAGAGACGTTCAGAATAGCATTAACTGTATTTGTCAAGCTCCAGCAGAGCATGGTGGAACACCATGGACTGTGTACCTGGAAATGTCTATGATTCTGTCCAGAGAATCTTTTATGGAAAGCATTTATGTAAAGTGTATAAAAAAATAATATATGAAATATATATGGAATATATGGAAATATCATGCTACGATGGTAAATTTCTACTCAAATAACAAATTTTTACTTTGCCTGAAAGCAAACAGCACAGGCTTACTGATGTCTATGTGCTTTACTCACTTATGTAAACTGATGAGCACTGATATGACCCTTTTGTGCAACATTATCTAATCATGGTAAGAGTGCGATTGTCAGAAAAACAGACATCATAAAACCTAATGTTGAAAGAATTAAGGTAAGCACTGCAGATATGACTACATATGATACACCACTAATAAATTGTATAGAGCACAGAATGAGAATTTCAGAAAGAAGTCTAAGATTCTGTATATTCTTGTCTAAGGCTTGCTCTCACTGCAAATATTACTGGGAATTCACTCTTAAAATGTTTTCTTTTCCTATTTGAGGTTGTGTCAGTGAGCAACTGTTTAAAATTTTCACCGCCTGTTGAATAAAATAAGAATCAATTGCTGAAATATTTAAATGTATTCTATATTGTCTAGCTTGTGCGGTTACATTTCAAAGCCTGCTAGATTTGAGACGTAGCGATGAAAGTCCTCTGTCACACGCAGCACGGCCAGCATTGTGGCAGCACTGCAAACTTTCTCTGTCTGATCTGTCAGCCTTTGGAGGGCATGATGCTCAGCAGCTGATAAAGTGCTCTATGCTGAAACCAAAATTATGGGTTCTAACGAACCTCAGAAATGCTGCTGTCTTTGAAATGTGACTCCCTGTCCAGTGAGAAGTGGGCTGTTTTCACAATATTGAACAGCCACTGGATGATAATGACCTTCAATAGCTACAGCTTGGGGCTAGATTTGAGATTGATATTAAGAGGTGAAAAGCTTTCAAACTCAGTACCAGTCCCTTGAGCCATTTAGTCCTTCCAATGACTTATTTCTTGGTAAACATAAATCCCCTTTGTCCTCATCATGCCTGTTACTTTGTAGCGGGTTTTGTACAGGCTTTGTGTCCTATCTTTATGGTACAGTTTCTGTAGCTTTGAACCTTATTCTGTTCTCATTCACATAATCTGAAAAAAAATAAATAGTGCTTTTGGAATGAGAATTTGTTTCAAAGTCCACCAACATCAATTAACGCTAACTTTGCTGAGTTTTGAAACTTCAGTGAAAATAATTTGGACAGCTGTGTATTTCTTCCTCCTTCTTTTCAGAGCACTCCACAGTTCAATCTCATTGGTATGGTGCTTGTTTCTCAGAAATCTAACTGATTAAATTCAGCTGAACTCTCTTGCCAATGTTGTGGGTAAAAGTACATCTTTAAAGCAATATGTGCATGAATGGAGAAAAGGGAGATAATCTCTGTTTTGCTAACAGCTCGGATTTTCTCTTTAACATAGATAAAGCATTCTGCCTCAGATTCTTCTTTTCTCCTTGCAACTTCTGTCTTCCTCTTGATTGAGTAGGTCAGTAATGTAAACTGATAAACTGCTGAGAAACATGATGTAGACATGAAGACTTTCATCAAGCTCATCAGTTCAGAATGGCCTCAGGTGAAAAGCATGTATACCTACATGCTTATACGTATTTGCTTTACATCGACTATTTTTAAAATGTTTTCATGATAGCTATAAAATAATAAGGTACATACTGTGCATCTATATTTTTGGGGATATACTATAACACTATGTATTTGCGTTAAAAGCTAGAGATGTAGAATGTCTTTAAAGTAATACTTGAATGCATCCCCACACGTAGACTGGCAAATGTAGAGTAGGTTTTTCATTTGAATGTTTCCTTCCCTTTTTTTTTTTTTTTCCCCTCAATTACTGGCTGATTATTACTGTATTTACACTATACTTTGTCTCTGCACATTTACTCACTTAAAATAGTCACCTCTTACAAATAGATTAATTCAGATCCATTCAAATGTAACTTGGCTTGGAATACATGTTTACATTGTACTTCATTGTGAAGACCTTAATAGATTGCAAGCATTATCAAACTAAGAATATAAACCATAAATCCTTGTGTGCCTTTGTTGTTGTACTTTAATTCTGTTAATCGCCCTAGGTAAAGATTAGCTGCTGTTGTCAATTTAATTCAGCTTCAAACAAAGCAACAAGGTCACTTTTTTTTTTTTTTTTTTTTAAGCAAACAGTATTGAGTTGTCATGTAGTTCTAATAGGCAGCACAGGGAATCATTAGTCCACCTCAGCTCCCTGACTGATGGGCATTTCACTTCAGTCATCCGACTGAGCACTAGTGGCCCAGTACTATTGACACTGTGTCAGAGCTGAGAGAAGATGCCTTAATCGGCTCAGACACTCTCTGCATTGATTTGACAAGTTGCTGTAATGACCTTCTTGTTTTTCTGAAGGATTACTGTTTACCCAGGGAGGTGCTGCTGAGCTCGTGTACTGCATTGTCATGGAAACTATTATTGTTGCATCTTGATCCCATTAATATGTGGTGTGTGACACTGATATGAGACACTGAATATTTCAGTGAAGCACATTGGACTTCAATAATGCTAATTGTTGACCATTCATTAGGCTTACATAATTTGCAGCTAGTTCTGCTAGCTTGGCCAACAGGAGTTAAAGGGATGTGTCTGCTTAGGGCACTTTCCTGCCATGTTTGGTTATTTTATGAGGCCCAGGTAGCTTCTTTACTTTGAAGGAAGAAAGTGCCAATCTTTGTTTTACATGTTTATTTTCTTTTCTAATTTCTGCTCTTTGACTTGGGTAGCTTGCCAGTAATTTAGAGTGCTTCTGGTTGAAGAAAGAAATAAGGAAATCAAGATGAGAAGAAAAAAACCCTCATACTTGAGACATGTATATCCATTAAGGAAAAACAGTATTTTGGAGAGAAGAGGGTTAGGTGATGAATGGAACTTTTTCTGGATCATGTTGAAAGTGTAGTAGCCTATAACTGATTTTTTTTTCCCGATTTCTTTGTAGCTTTAAGATAATGGCAAGTGGATGATATATCTCACAGCTTACAAATCTAAATTCTCCCTTGTTCAGTGCAAGAGTATTTTTCTCAGCCATTTCCTTCTTGCATTTGGTATATGTGTGTGATCTTTACTATCTCTAGAAATTAGTTTCTTAGTACACCATGTGCGGGAACAGGCTGAAACAAGCATGGTTCCACCACTGATTTAGGCAAAAAGGAGTGAAAAAGAGCCACTGATATGAAGCAAATAATTCTAACAGATTAGCCTGTTAGACATGATAGCTGATTTCTTGGAAAAGGCAGTATAGCAAGCTCTCTTGCAGGCTAGATCTAATGATTAAGTTGCAAGAGAAGTGGTTGTTCTGACAAATTTGAGCAATTTCCTGTACATCGATTTTTGATGAGAAGAAAAGAAAATCCCAAAGTTTTTTATGTGAAGAATCATCTTTCATACATGGCTTAGTAATTGGGAAATATTGTTTGAAAACATGTTGATAGAAGATGAGCTCTTAGCTAGTGACCATGAGCTGCCAAGGAAAGAATGATGCTATAGAAGTAGAACTTTAGGAAAAGGGGATTTTACTTGAAAATTAAGAATTATTTCAGTTTTATTCTTCACTCTTCATCTTACGTGTTGCAAGGCTACCCAGGCTATAGAACCTGTTATATCTTAAGATATCTGACTGACTGAGATGTTGAAATCGGTGCCTAGTTGCGGTAACACCTACCATTTCTCTCCATTCAATACAATACACAATCATCCAATTGTCAGCTAAGAGTTTGGGTTATTGACAGATGTGTCTTATTGACTTCCTTATTTAACGTAATGAATAATGAAATGCCTTTCACAATATTTGAGAAAGTACTGAGTAATATTTCCTGCACCATGCAATCAGTTTTAATCTGATCGCACAGTCATAAATATTTCTGCTTTGATTCCAAGTTTTCTTGGCAAGATATCACACAGTCTATTAGCATTTCATTGCATGGTACAATGTACTGAATTCTCTTTGTGGCATTCTCCTTTAAGAAAGATGTGCAAAATCAGTTTTTGAAAGATTTATTTCTCAGAACACAAGCTAGGAATGTTTTCCAGTAACATAATCTGTTTTTCCCATTGATTAACTACTTCAAATGATGTACTAAGGTCAAAGATGGTTATGATTTTATTTTCCTTTCTATGGAGAGGAATAAAGCCTTCACAAGTATAGAATGTCCCAATATGTTTTGAGAAGATCTATTCTTGACAGGCAGAATACGTGTTCCCGTATTTGCATTTATAGTTATTTCTTGGTGGCCTCTGGGGTCATTCTTAATGTGGAAAATGTTCTCTTTGTGTTAAGAAAATTCTTTGGTTTTGGGTCTGCTCTTTACTTGAGCCAGACTAAGTTTATAAATGAGTTCTGGCTTAGAAAATATTTGTCAGGTTCAGATTCTGAGCTTTTATTTGCTTGGAACTTCCTAGTCCTCCATTGCAACAGTGAAAATTCTGGATAGCAATAGTTTAGCATTACTTAGCAAATGCATTTTGCAGTGAGTAAGCTCTGGAACTAGTCAGGGTCTAAGACTGTAAGGAAGCACTGTTTTCATTGCTTGACTTTCACTGGTGCAGAAGTCTGCTTGGTTCCATTAGACAAGAAATTATCTGATTCAGACAAAAAAAAAGGTTCCTTTGTCTTCTGCATTCAGCCCAATATACAGGCAATTACTTGTTCCCTAAACCAGGAAGCAGAATCCAAGTATTCTTCCTTCCTTCATCCAAACGAACTTGCCATTCTATTATACCACACACAGTTATTTGCTTAGTAAAAATACAGCCTTGCGTTGTCAACATTAAATAACCAGGCATAAATAAAAATACTTAGTAGTATTTAGTATTTTAAAATTCTTTAGGGGTTGATCTTACACATTTAGAAATGTATTTATGTGTAAGATATATACATATTTTATGTACTAAATGTGTTTCTATACAGTGAAGTCAGACAGGAAAAAACAAGAATATGTACTACATTGAAGGAGATTGTTTGGAGTTCAGTTAACTAAGTATTAAAAATAGACTTCAGAAGACTTTCACCGTAAAACTGCTAGGAGACAGTATGTTGTCTGCTGAATCCATATTGCATTACCTGCAATTCAAATTAAAGACTGAGTGAATGTGGGATTATTGAATCACTTTAAATTGAAACATATTTCAAAGTGATAGCTCAGCATAACTGAAGAATACCTGTATGGCATCAGAATGTTGATCTAGCCAACAGGTACACTGCATGCAGCCAAATAGCACTTAATGATATTGAAATTAGCATTGTAATCAGCTTTTTTTTTTTTTTTTTTTTTTTTTAAAAATTTTTTTTTATTAAA
>JAAGAY010027290.1:3121-15652 GCA_011801015.1 Ardeotis arabs | reverse complement strand
GTTTTTTTTTTTTTTTTTTTTTTTTTTAAGACATACTCTTGAATGAGACCCCCTAAGGGTAAATTTTTTTGCTTGCCTATCTACTAAAATTTGTCTTGGTCTTGTTCAAGACCAGAAGTGGATGTTTCTACATTTGGAAGAAGCTTTTCCTGAATGCTAATTTTGTGAATCTTCAAAAGTAAAGGCATTTTTGAGGCCTTATCTTTCTGTCAAGATAAAGCAGCCTGTGCCTAACACTGATGTGCTGTTTAAGCACTCAATGTGTTTGTGTTTCATTTTAATAAGGATTCAAGATTTACCGAACATTTATCAATCTTTTTGATGCAGTGTTCAGAATTGCTATTCAAGTGCTAAGCATTCAATAGAATCTTAAAAGACTCCTCCCTAATCAAATTAAGTTCTTAAGTTTTACATGCCAAAAGTGAAAACTTTGTGTAACCATTTTTTCCCTAAAATGTTGACCTTTTTTCCTTTTAACAAAAACTTGATCCTTTTCTTTACTTTTTACTTTTTCTTTTACTTCTTTATTCTGTTTGGTTTTTTTTTTGTATGAGTAGCACACACAGCTCTTGGTGACTTCTGCAAAATAGTTATATTTCGAGCTGAATTTTAAGATCCAGCTCTGAAAATCAATAAAACTATATTCTACATCTTTAAAGCCTGCCTCAAATCTTTCCTGATAGGTTTGAATGGTAATCCTCATTAGAGCTTGATATTCAGGGAAGCAAGGAAAGGGGGTATCTCTCCCATTTAAACCAGCCTGTAGAGTTGTGTAACAGGCTGGTCCTGGGGCTTCTTTGACATGGCCTGGTTCTGCTATAGTAAATTAAAGGACTTTGTCATAATCTAAACCTAGTTTAACAAATGAACAAATAAGTTCTCTTGCTTTACTCATTGAGTCCCTTCTTGGAGAGCTAATTCCTGTGTTTGAATAGACCAAATTGATTTGGAACCACCAGATTTGTGCTGCAATTTGAAAGCCAGTAGTTGTATAACTAGTTGTATGGAAAGACTAGGTCATGACAGCTAAGCACTAATCTTTTAGAACTCCATACTTGATAAATTATTTCCAAAAGCTAACAACTGAAACTTCAGGATGGGTCTGCTGAGAAAAGGCAAGGTCTGGGAAAACAGTAAGATGAGGTCGTGCATTAAGATTCCTTATTCTATTGTGGTATTTCTGCCCTTCATACAATCTTACTGTTATTGCAGTTTAAAATTATATTTGAAAAAGCACTAGTGAAGTATTTGATATTATTAGGTACAAAGTGTGAACTTTAAGGCTAGGCTAACAAAAAGATAACTTGACATTGCACACAAAGTAAGAGAAACTGCAAGTAGACCAGCTGCTACCTTATATCTGAATGAGTCTGGAAGATGAGAAGGATGACTCTTCCTATAATCAAGCTGTGAACATGTCTCAACTGAGAATCTTTTTTTTTTTTTCATACCCCAAATGTACAAAAAGCTTATGTATTTAAAAAAGTCATCCTTTTTTTTTTTCTTTTTTTTGTATTCTTTTGTATTGATTGTGTGTTTCACTTGCTGTGTCTCAGCTGTCTTAAAGGTCTGCTCTACTTTAGAACAGTCTTAGAAAACTGCTATGTGACGTATTCGTGGGTTTGTTTCATCTCTCCTGGTGCCCTTTTAATGTGTGATCAACCATATGAAGTGCCAGTTTTTGTGCCACTATAAAACTAGTAAGAATGGAAAATAGGCCACTAGATACTATTTATGATGAGATTATCTACAGTCTGACAGTTAGAGTGTAGGTTTATACATTAAAACCAGATTGAACAAAGAATTTGTAAATATAAAATGATGAGTAAGTTTTTACTGGCATGATAGTGGGCTACTTACTGTAATTTCAGTGGCCATTTGAGATTATTATTTTTGTCTATACTATATAATTTCACACGGACAGAATATTCAACATGAAGCCACAGAAAAGACAACAGAAATTTTCCAAAATAAATCTCTCTTGCAGTATGACAGAATTTGCATTAAATGCAATGACTAGTCACGATTTGAACAACTACTTGTTGCTGGCCAACAACTGTAACAACTTTTTTTCGGCTGAAACTTTATGACATAGTCACTAGATTTCTGGTTTCTCCAAATGAGAATATACTTGCTTGCTGAAACCAGTACCTCCACATTTTGATGCAGAAATTTCAATTGCTGGTCTGGTAGCATTAAAAGACCTTGCATGAAGATTAAAATTTGTAGCAATATTTCATATTATATGAGATATGAAGATCATTCCAGATGTGTATTGTGCACAAAGTATCTAATTTAATTGGTTCTGAATTTTCTTTTATGATATTTTCTCATTTCCCATAGGAGAGTACCAAATATTCTCAAGCTGAAGTCTGATCGGTTTTCATTTTGCTGTTTGCAATCAACTATCCTGTAGCTATCCAACTTTTCCAAGCTCAATAACTATGAATTTTGCCAGTATTCAATAGATGTATGTTCCATCATGCTTCTCAAAAGCTCTATTTCCCTTTTGTGGATCTTTTCAATTCCACTCTATTGTACTTCTGATGAGGCAAAAACATGCAATGCTTTGTGTCATGGCATCCTATTGTGTAGCACAAAGAAGCCTCAGCTCTTCCAAATAATCTGTTTAGGCTTTTATTACTATTATTCTATATTAATTGCACTTCATTTAATAGTAATAGAAAATAAGAATTTCCCAAAGACATTTCTGATGAAGGCAATTGTGAAAGTATAAATCTGTTAGCAGTTAGGTGGAGCTCGTGGAGAGTAAGAATACAAGCAATTATTCCTCTGAATATTTCATTGTAAATGTAACTTTTCTGGCACACTTAAAACATTTGTTTAGCTAAGGGGAGTTGGACAGTAAGTTTGGGGTTTGTTTTTTTTTTTTGTTTGATTGTTTTTTTTAAGGACAGTATATAAATTAATTATGGGTTTCGGCTCTACCAGACCTGCCATAACAAACATTGCAGTGCGAAATCATTTTAGGCAGTCATAGGGAACAGACCTAGGTCTCCCTGTGTCTTTTGGCAGCATACAGTATCATTGCATACAAATGCATAGCAATAAAAAAATATTACTTTACAGAGCTTCATTTTTGCCTCTTTGTTCAAAATCATGCTCTTTTTTCTTCCCTAAGTTTTTTTTATTTCTTTAATACACTTAGTTGCATTTTCCCCTTACATAAATGGACAGCATAAACTACATTTAATTGCAAAAAATTAGGTAAACTTTGCATCCAGAATCTGGACTTTAGTTCAGCTCATACCTTTATGACACTGCTCCTTGAGGTACTTCTCATATGTCATTAGGGTGAATACGCTGTTGTTTTTCTTTCAGAAGGACAAATCATGCACTGTTTAGTCTTTTCTTGCATTTGCTTATTTAAACCTAAGCTATGACCATGTCAACAGGAGTCCAGAAAGTAAATAGGAGTGCACTCATGAAACAGCAGTTGTGCTGTGGTAGTTGACAGCATACATGGTAGGTGTGACATAGCTCAAAGCTCTGAGTGATAGAGGCAGGTGACAATGTATTTGGGGTTTAGCAGGACATCCACAGCTGTGGCTGTGGTTACAGAGTAGAGAAGTACATGTACTTCCTCTCTTTTAGGTAACTCTTTTATATAGGCTACCTTTGCTTCTTCAAAGCAGGAGGCCTGAAAGCATTCTTGGTAGAAAAACCTTTCAGGCTGCCAAGGATCTCCTTTTGAATCCAAGAGCTGTTATAATTTTCTGGCAGCATTCCTGGCTTGACTTTCCTCTATCATATCAGCATGAACAACTAATAGGCACATCAAACTGAAGATCAAGTTTGAATTGTTTAATCTATATTTGTGTTCCTACCTTTGTTTGCATGCTTTTGAGAAATTGCAGAATTTTCAATGTTTTCTTGTTCCATCCTTTTGCAAGATACCTTCTATGGTTATTAAATCATATTCTATATAAATGGATGGAGGGTGGATTGAGAGCAGCCCTGAGGAGAAGAACTTGGGGGTGTTGGTTGATGAGAAGCTCAACATGAGCCAGCAATGTGCACTTGTAGTCCAGAAAACCAACCGCATCCTGGGCTGCACCAAAAAAGTGAGGCCAGCAGCTCGAGGGAGGTGATTCTCCTCCTCTATTCTGCTCTCTTGAGACCCCGCATGGAGTACTGTGTCCAGCTCTGGAGCCCCCAACATAAGAAGAACATGGACCTGCTGGAGTGAGTCCAGAGGAGGGCCACGAAGATGAGCAGAGGGCTGGAGCACATCTTCTAGGAAGAAAGGCTGAGAGAGTTGGTGGTGTTCAGCCTGGAGAAGACACGGCTCTGGGAAACCTTATTGCAGTCTTCCAGTACTTAAAGGGGGCTTATAAAAAAGATGGGGAGAAACTGTTTACCAGGGCCTTTTCCAATAGGACAAGGGTAATGGTTTTAAATTAAAAGAGGGTAGATTTAGATTAGACATAAGTAGGAAATTTTTGACACTGAGGGTGGTGGAACACTGGAAGAGGTTGCCCAGAGAGGTGGTGGATGCCCCATCCCTGGAAACATTCAAGTCCAGGTTGGATGGTGCTCTGAGCAACACCTAGTTGAAGGTGTCCCTGCTGTTTGCCAGGGGTGTTGAACTAGATGACCTTTAAAGGTCCCTTCCAACCCAAACTATTCTATTGTTCTATATGGTCAGGATTGTGGGTGGTTTTGGTTTTATTATTAGTAAAGTGTCTAAATAATACTGTTTGATTTACTAATTTAAATGTCTCATTGCTACTTCGATCTTTTTCCTTAGCAACTTTTCTATTTTGTTTGTTGCTGTGTTTCCTATTGAATTGCCTGATCTTTATAGTTTCGTAGAGCTTTGAGCAAATGAGTATGTTGTTTTCTGCTCTCTCTTTCAAAGTCTTTTTTGAAGAATATTTTCAATACCTTTTAATATCCTAAATTTCTTAAGAGAAAACTCGCTTAGAATAACTACTTATGGTCTTACTAACATATTTTGGCAGCACTTTTAATATTTTAGTGGGAGAATACATTTGGTGACTTTCCTTTGGCTATGTCTATGTGCCACACAATCTAGAGAACAGACATTTAGAATTTTTCCATGTATTTACCGTAGAGCCAAGAGTGGTACACCTGTCAGCAAGGAAAGGAAAAGAGCCTTTGCTGATTCTGGGGCTTGCAGTTCATTGCATTGTGTCACGGAAAATGTTATTTATTGATTACGCTGACAGTGGCAGTAAATAGAGCTAAGTCTGTTTTACATCGCTGATGAAAATGTGTACCTCATAACTCTTGATGCAAATTCTGACTTCAAATCACTTCTTATCCCCTTCCTCCATTTAAAGCAAACATGTTTTTTTTCTGTTTCATTATATGAATGTGAATTAATGCAGAGAGAAAATATGAGAAGTCATTTTTATTGCATATTTTTTCAACATGTAAGTCATCTTTGACTTCTTAGTAAAAATTAACAACTACAAATTCCATTTCATCTGTGAACCCTGTTATAGATTGCATTATTCACTCAATTGACTGTAACAGTTAAGTCGATTACCATCTGTGATCTAAATATATGTTTATATTGGAATGCAGAAAGTATTTCATTATTAATGCCTTCTTATAAATCCAACTCTCATTTAAATGACAATCACTTCTCTTTATGACAACCAGAATGTGCTCCAGTTCTTGCTTGTGTTTGATCATTGTGTGCAAGTTGCAGACTAATTTAAAATGTCTTTGAATAAGGCATACAAGTATGCATTAATCTTGCATTTTCCTAGGTAGATCACATGTCCATGATAGATGTACAATCATACACTAAAATATTCATGGCAAGTTTGTGTAAAGGAATGAAATATTGTATTTTAATCAAGAGGAAAAAAATTATTAATTTTGCAGTAGTTGGAGTAACAGTTCGTGAGTGCGATTTCTCAAAGCTGTAGAGAACCCGTTGCCATTTATTTAAATAAATATTCAGTCAAATAGAATTCTTGGAGGTTTTTTGATACCTAAGGACCAACAAGTGATCTCTAGTCTCAGTCTTGTTTAATCTTTACTTTCAGTCAATTTACAAATGCATTGTCAAGACTAGATAGATTTTATGGTACTATAATTTAAATTTCTGGGTGTCTGCCATGCTAATATACTGATTCTTCTTTAAAAAGTCAAGTAGAGCTAGTACAATTTACAGGATACTTCCTAGTCCCTTTTTCTAATACCTTTACATTATTGTAGAAAAATCAAGACACTGGGAAACTGCATATTTCTTACAGTGGTTGGAAGTCTCTCTACCTGGCAATAGGCAGAGCCAATGGTCTTATGATGCCCTACCAACATCTCTGATGCTCTCCATGGTCAAAAGTGACACAGGAAGAAAGAGGGTGCACTGATGAGATCATCACGTTCATGCCTAACTGAGTATTCCTTTTGGAGCACAACCATCTAATAAACGTAAGGTGAGTCCTTGAAGGTCCTAAGCTGTACTGGAGCTTGATATTACACTCTCAATACTTTGGAAATTTGTTTCTGCTGTAAGTAATGAATCCATTCTTTATCATTCTTCCCTAAAAGATTGATTTGCCAGTTCTTTCTTTATTACAACTCTTGTAATTACCCATGTTTAGAAAGATGCTGTAACTTAAGTTCAATATTGCCTGTTCTGTGATGAGAAAACCCGCTGCCCCTTCCCCTCTAATGAATGCCACGTTTATCACAAAGCTATGCCCCACTAATAATGTATGTAGACTAATTAAAGGAAGCTGCTGTATTAGTTCTCATGGGAGGTATCTGGTGGAAATGACAACCTCGTAGGCAATGGCACTGTTTCAACACCAGAAGCTAACCTCGTGTAGCTATTTGTAACATTTTGAATCCTATGAATTTGTGCCTCTTGTTTTCAAGCAAACATAATTTTAATTCTAAATTATGAGTGCTTGGATTTATTTCTTTGCCTTCTCTGACACTGTGAAATAACTTACACTGCCAACATTCATTGAAATTTAGTGAGTGTGACCAATATTGGATTCACTTAGGAGGTAAAAGAGTCCAAGGGCAAGTTTCTGTCTGTGAAAAAAAGACATAGATTTGATATCTCCATTTCAATAAAAATAATATCTTGAAAACAATAGGCTATTAAAAGTTTTACTGAAGTTGCTGCAATCGTGGCGGATCGGGAGATCTATTTCTCCGTGAACATGAATGACTCTATCACTGGTTGAGAAATGTTAAAGGTATGTAAAGTTATGTCAGCCATATAGCTGGAAGAGTAAAGTGAGCACAAGTGCTAAGACATTCAATTCACTGCAGCATTCCCTGCTCTGCTCCAAAAACAGTACAGAAAGAAATCCCTGCTGCCATGGGACTTCCAGTCCTGAGCAGGTAAGTCTATTCAGCATAGCCTTACTTAACTGTTCAGATCCCCAAGCTGCTGGGAACCTATAACTATGCTCTTCATGAACTTAAAACCGATAATCCACAAAATCAATTTGTTCTCTCAAGAAGACATCTTGAGATGAAAACCTGAAATTCAGCTTGCTGATAGTTATTAAACCACATATGGCACTTTTTAGAAGCCAATGGACAGAATAGTCCAGGGTGGGATTTTTCAAAAGTGCTTAAGGCATTTAGGAGCATAACTGACACTGAAAGTCTATGGGATTTATGCTCTTACATGCCTCTGGCACTTGATTAAAAAATCCAATTTCAGCAGATAGTACTCTGGACTGTTACTGGGACTTAAGTTCTGTTGATTCAGCTATGACCTGCTGTTGTGAACCTGCTGTTTTAGCTCTCTCTGAGACTCTCATCCTATGTTGGCCTATTTAGGCAGGCACTTTCAATGACCTGTGGGGCTGTACCATGCAACGGAATGCTCATCTCTCCTTGTGTCTTTCTTTTGAAGAGATCAGCTTTGCATTGTACAGTTTCATAAAGTGAACACTATGTCTCAGAATAGGTTTATGATGGGCATAACATAGACCTGAGTTTTGACTGTGGCATCTGAATAAAGCTACAATTCAAACAACAATATTGCCTTTCTTCATGAAATTAAGATGCTTTGGTTGCTCTGTGAATATGAAGACTTTTATTTTCTTTTATAGAATCATTTTAATTGCAGATAACTTTTTTTTTAATCTAATAATTTTTTTGTGCTTTGAGTCTTATTACCATACTAAGAATGCTCTGTGGATTCATAGTCATACAGGGAATAAATCTCACTTGAGCATTAATGCAATAGTGAACACATAATGGCATATAGAGTATTTCACCTCTGGGTTACTATCTTGAATTTGGCTCTGAGATTATTGACAGAACGTAATTATCATCTGATAGTTCTGTGTCGGCCTATGTGAAAACTGGTGATTCCAGCCTGTGATTGTGTTGCAAAAAAACCCCAAACCAACCAGCTTCCTTTGCTGCTCTGAGAATATGCTTAATCTTGGAGTAGAGATATATTAAGACACTTGTTTGCATGTTTCCTTCATCCACACTCCCTGGTCTTTGCCTGTGCATTTTAAACCCCAAGCCTTCAGTGGAAGGGTTCTCTCCCTCTGCAATGTTTGCTCAGCATGCAGTGCAACAGCCACTCTTCCTATGTAATTTCTGTAATAATCTGAGAAGCTGAACATGGGTCTTAGATTTGCAGAGTTATTGTGCAAACTAACAAGTAAATACTTTGGAGCATTGTTTCCATCACTGGATAGCAGTTTCGTCAGTCAGCAGATGATCAACATGTGTGTGATGTCATATACTTATCACGTCAGTTTTAGAAGAACTAGAGACTAGAGATTGTCACCTGTTTTAGAGCATCAACCAAGAACTCCTTTGTAGAATAATTAACTGAATATAATGCAAATATTGGCTGAGAAACTCAAAAATGGAGGGGAAAAAAAAAAAAGCAACCAAAAAACAAGAGGAAACTGTTTATTCATGTACTTCCCTAATAGAAGTCTGTCATAGGAAACTGTTCCATCCAGCTATGACCCACATATATTACATGCTCATTTTCCTTTGTCCAGATCTTTCATGAAACAGAGAAGCTATTTATGCAAAATTTCAGCATATTGAGATAAGGAGTAGGTTTTATTTGTTCTCAGAATAACAAGACATGTCATTACTTCACACAGATCCTAAGCATCAAGAAATCATCTGAAGCCCTGCTGCACATGATGTTTGGGGCATACATATATGTATCTTGCACTTAAAAGCAGAAGAGTTGCATATGCAGAGTTTTTGCAAGTGGCTCAGAAGTCTAGCTTATTTTTCTTATTCACAAGCACTCAGCCTTAAATTGAAAGCATTTCTGTAAACACTAGCATGAAGAGAAGATTAAATATTTGAGCCTCCTTGTTAATTGCAACTTTTGATTAAGCTTTTCCTTGAGGCTGGCACCTACAAGATCAATTTTGTTTACATCTAGGGAAATGTAAAAGAGGGTATATAAAATGAGCCAGTAACATCAATGACATTATTAGGAGAAGCCTGCGGGAACTGAGAGCATTAGCAAAGGGGAATTCTGGAATATCTGGTTTTGTAGCTACTTCCTTAAATGAAGAAGACGGCAAACCAATCTCTCAACATTTAGATGAGTCACCCTGTCACTGTTATCCTTTTAAAAAAGGGAAATTGAAAGAATTCAGATGTAGAAAAACTAAATTCATTGATTCCTTCTTCAAAAAATACAAAGACTATATTATTCAAGGACTTAGAAGTTAACTTCGTTTTCAAGCCAAGAGTTGCTATCAAATCACCAAGCTTCTCTGTTGTATATTATCTTCTGTTTTATGGCTTTTGTGTGGTTGAGCATAAGTCAGTTTTCCCCCCAGTTTTCTTTACTGGCAAGGACAACAGAAGGCTGTTTGTATTTGTTTACATTTAAATTATAGATCATATAATGAAGGACATGCATCCAAGCACAAAGCACATGCTTTAGTGTATGATCTGTACTATTGCACTCTATACACCTTGAATATCACATGCTGACACTGCTTTCAATTTTTTAAATAAATATGTACTTTTATGTTGACAATTCCTCTCAGAGTCCATTTTGTCAAAGAGTTCTAACACTGCTTCAGGTTTGCCTATAGATTATTGTTACTGATGTTACAACTTTCCTGATCAGAAACAGTTTGTTAGTTTTTTCTCACCAATTAACTTTTTTGAAAACTCGGAAAAGATAAACACAGTAATTACATGTAATAAGTAGAAAGCTTTCTATGTCGAAGCAAGAATTTTAAGATTAATAAATAGCTTGAACATGAGCCTGATCGCATGCTTAATTAATCACTAAACTGTGGAACCACTGCAATTCATATGCCAATCCAGCCTCTTTTATGGAAGTGATTTGAATCAATTGCTAATGAAATTGAGAAATTTAGAAGCAGCTTTATGAATTTCAAGTGACAGGCCTCATATTTAACTTGAGAAATGTGACAGTTAATGACAACATAAAAGTACTGTGAATTATTTGCCAGATCATGTGAGAATTACAGCGTCAACCTGTTGAAATAGCTCATAGCTGACAAGTGTGAAAATAAACAGTCATAATGACATATTTAGAAATCTATGATGCTGCTTTAAATATAAGAGATTCCGCCTGAAATAAACCAATGACATAATCCTACGAGTATAACAATAATATTTCAAGTATTCTCCTACACAGACAAATTTACTCTTACTACTGTTAAAACTAATCCTTTAAAAATCATCATTATCTTTATTAAATCAATTACTTTAAACTGCCAAAGTAGTTTCATGGCTAATTCTTCTTTTTTAATGTAATTAAATACTTGCTTTTACTCTGTTATTTGAATTTAAACGATTCTGCTGTTGAATTTGTTTCCTTAACTTTGCATTTCCAGCCACACTTTAATTAATTAAAACTTCATCCAGATATAATGAGACAGTTATTGTGTGTTAATGAAATAACAGTGGAAAGGGCACTAATCAATAATTAATTTAATTAAGGTGTATATGAGACAATATTGCTATGTAATTAACTGAAAACCTCATAAGTAACACATGCATATTTAAATTTTCATTAATAAGTTTGCTAGGGATTTTAGATCACACTGTTTTAAGGATTTACATGAGATGTATAAAATTAAAGTGTTTGTCAAAGAGATTCTGAAATACACATTAAATGTAGTCCTGAATCATCTTGACAGTCATGTAGCAAATTTAGGCAATTGAAGCCACACTAAGAGAGTTTGTCTTCTTGGAAATGAGATTAAAATCTGCAGGAGATTTCTTTTAACCTTTGAGAGGCAGATATGTTAAAAACTCTATGAGATTAAGTTACATCTGAGAAAACACACTCTATACTTGAAAAACGTGCCTTAGAAAAGATTATGAATAGACGAAATATTTTTGCAATTCCACAGCTAAAGCTGGATCATCCCACTAACATGCTGTTCAGGCACCCTACTTATTAAGGACTGTGTTTTATTAATATTGATGAAGTTATCTTATTTGCTCATTATGAATGATTTTTCATGAGAATTTACCAATAAATCTGCTATTTAAAGGTGCTGATAATTTGATATATTTTCTAAACTTTTAAATTCCAAATGAATAATACTATTCATATTTCCTATATGTTCAAAATTCATTACAATTTGTGTTACTAATGATTATTTGACCTAATAGTGACTATTATTAGCAAGGTATTTAAAATCTGTTAAGTTTTATAATTAAAAAGAAAATATCTTCCTTGGATATCCTAATCATATTCTAACTACCAGATGTTCAACACAAAAGCTTGGCTTTATGGAGAACTTTTTAAATTAGGGTACAAATCTGACTCTCAGACTCAAGAGTCTCTAAGTTAAAACCTCATTATTATATATTAACAACTGCTAATGAAGAGTTTTACAAGGTTAAGTAATTGTCATTAACAATAGTCCGACCATAGTTAGCAGATGGAAGACTGAGAGATTCATGATGATGAATGTCTTCTACAAAGTGCAGTCCTTATTTTGGATCCATGTCTAATTTTTACATTGAGTTGATGTGCACATTTTTCCTCTCTTTAAGTGAAGCACATTGATAGCTATTCTGTTGGTTTTGTTTATCAGGAGACCATTAGCAATCTTGGGAGCATGCAGTCCTCCTCAGGCATAAATGAGAACTAATTTTTTTTTCAGACTTTTATGCAAAAAAGCATAGTAGTAAGGAATCTAGTCAGCTGAAGATAGTGGTGCTTGATTCAGGCTACATGTCCTTTAAAGAAAGGTGGATGTGCAACGCCACTGTTTCCTACTGAAGCAGATTACAGATGCAGTGCATCCTATCTGTTATTTCAGGGAGAGGGAGCATTTCCGGGTGGGAGTAGTCAGTATGTACTGTAAGATGTCTCACATTTTTATTTCATTGCTTTTACAATTTGTGCAGTGTGTTAACTAGCAAGACTACTGCACAAGCAAAGATCTTGACAGTTGCTGAAATTTTCAGTGGGCTTTTTTTTTCTTCTACTGTATTAAAATATCTCCAGATATAATTCTTTGTTTGTTGGGTTTTTCTTTTTTTTTTTTTTTTTTTTTTTTTTTTTTT
>JAAGAY010027276.1:0-18048 GCA_011801015.1 Ardeotis arabs | reverse complement strand
TATTTTCCCTCTAGAATACAGGATATGAGGTTGAAATACTGTATCATGTGCAGATTAAAGACAAATTACATATAGATGAGGTTACATTTAATTACCTGGAATAGCTTTGTATGTTGAGTGAAAAACACAGTTTTCATCAACACCATATTAATTATTGCTGCCAAAAGCTGTAATTGACTACTGTGTTTTTCAGCTCATGAGTCAATGGTGACTAAATGTTTACTTTACTGCTCCTAATTGCCTGAAATGCAGCACTTGTTTTTCCCTGGAAAATCTGTGGTCTAAGTTTTGCTCCTATTTTCATGCATATAACCCCACAATGATTTACATGTATAGCTGAAAGCATAGTTTGGCTTCAAATTTCCTGGCAAAAATGGTAAGTCAAGAGTACTATCTTAGCATCCAATATGGAGAAAAAGGAAATGCTATGTCAATACTATTCCACTTCTGGCTCTACTCTTCCATATGGACCCTGAAGGAAGCCTGAACTTATGTTTAGAACAGGATGCCTACAGACCTAATTTGCTCTTGTGTCAGCTGAATTCAAGATCCCTATGGTAAAGGTACCAGCTCATTTCCTTATTTGTATCAAGCATATAAAAGAACATGGTATACATGAAGAAGACTGGGACTACTGTCAAGATTTTCTACCACAGAGACACAGAAACACTGGAAAAGAATCAGAGGTGGAACCAGATACTACAAACCCACAGGGATTAGACTCTTTTCCACCTTTATAGGTGACAGGAGTAACATCCTCTCACAAAACCAAGCAGAGGAAGTGTGGTTCATTCCCAGGAGAAGATGCACAGCAGTAGGAAGCGTTTCTGCTATAGGGAATTTGGGAAATCGCATGGTGGAATCACCAACCTTGAACGTGCATGATCTCTTGTGTGAGGGATTTCAGTGATGGTCTGTGTAGGGCCACTGTAGGAAATTACAAGCTGCACACAGCTGTGAGAATGCGACCTTGGAGAGGGGAGCTAGGAGGGCTGTTATCTCAGAGAGGGGAGCTAGGAGGGTTGTTATTGAGCAGTATGTTGCTGCTATCCGGGAACCGCTGTTAGCCACCAGGGCACGTACTTCGCAGGCCTTGTTGCATGCGCTGGCCACGCGTGCATCAACACCTGGTCAGTACTCTGCCACTGAATCTGCTGAGGGGATAAACAGAGGCAGCTCAGAGCAGAGAGAGAGAAAGGACCCAGGGCTCACTCTACGAACAACAGGGGAAGCCCTGAAGGTGCTGCGCCTACCTCCCTTCTCTACTTTGACCCCGCTGATCATCATCCTCCTGCTCGGCGGTGTCTCCAGCGTAGTCGGGTTGGTAAGACTCTCACAAAAGGGAAAACAATACGCTGGTAACTGCTTATGCTAGGAACTGTAACTGCTTATGCTGGTAACTGCTTATGCAAGGCTATAACAGAGCAATAAATACTGTTGTGCTTTTAAAAATCATATGCTGGGTGAACTTTGTGCACAGGAATCCCACGAACCGGTTACATCTCTCCATTTAGAATCACTCTTCATCCTGTGGAGAAGATAAAAATATTTCATGAGACTGAGTAGAAAATAAGAGGAAAGAAGTGGCCAACCCAAGGTGAGGACTCAAAGATAAGATGTTGGATAACAGAAGAGAAGTAATTATCATAAAAAAAAGAAAAAAAGAAAAAAAGAAAAAAAAGGAGATGGGGAGAAAAAAAAAAGAGCGGTTCAGAGAGCGTGAAGATCACTGCCCCTCTCCCTCCATCCTACGATATACTGACAGTGACAATGACTGCTATTCTAATAAGAAATGCTTTCCTGTTAGAATGCCATCATTAGTCCACGTTGCTCTTAGCGTCACATGATTTGGGGGAACATTGCTGATTCTCAGGGTTTGATTGGGATCCCTCTCAAGAGAAAGACAACTGATTTTTCTTTTATGTCATTCCATTCGACAGGTCTTCCCAGAAACCTGGTAGGACTCTTTATACTTCTGGAAGGAGTATGTTGAGTATGGAGGGAACCAATCCTAGATTTCAGAAAAATCCTATCCCAGTTACAGCTGACAAAAAGATTTTTAGCACAGGGTCACTTGGATCACTGGGGAATCTGCTGAATATTACTAGATCTTTCAGTGTTACCAGCAGTAACTTGAGTTACATAGACTAACAGGCTCCTCAGTCATAAGGCCTGAGCCAAATGAGCATTGTGGATATATTTCCCCTATTTCCTCTGCATTGACTACCAATCTGTCAAAAATGGTATGCATTTCCAAGAGACACCAACCTGTCCATTGCTAACAAAGGGGTTCAGACATAGGTTTTGTGTCCATACTTGTGAACATAAAGAAGAGGTGTGGAAGAGGGAGTGGGCAAAGAGTCTTGTGCTGTTTAGGTAACTACTGCAGTGCTGGGCCACAATGACAAAGACTTGAGTAAATCAAACAACACATATTTAAAGAAAACAAGCAAGTTAAATGAAGTGAGGTGTCAGTAAACATTTCTGGAGTTTAAACAAGTCACTTTTACTGTGCTTTTGACAAATATGTGTGTATTTGCTGTATACAAAAATACAATATATTGCTGAATGTGCTTGTTTTATTTGTGAGGTGATTTTAGCAATGTTTTTTGCATGTCAGAATACATTTTCAGTAATGACTGCTTTCCTGACTCTTGCAAACTTAAACCTCAGGCATAAGATTTCGTTCATATTATCCATTTCTCATTCTTATTCCTCGCTATTTTAAAGTGTCTTGTATCATCAAGTTTTTTCTCCCACTAATGGCAATGATCTTTATTTTCTTGGATCTGTGTACAGTCACTGTGTTCATTTTTTGTTGCAGGAACCAGTCTGTATTCAGATGTAGATTTTGTTCTTTCTTCAGATCTCAAAAACATTCTTGTCATTGTCATTACCATCTTTTTCACATTTCTTTCTTGGCCTTTGTGGCTTCAAATTCTGACAATTATTCCACAGGAAAATAAAAGACAGCATCTTTATTTAGCGGTAAGTTTACAATCCACCTGCACAGTTCCACCTTGAAGTTGGAATGCAATGTCAACAAAGCTCATCTGGCTGTATATGAATCCTTCACGAGGCTATTTTTCATTGGAGGGTCTAATACAGGAGAGACGGCTGTATGTGGAGATGTGGTTGTCCAAAATGTGATCTCTCTTTATCTCACATGTGTACACACAGAGACACATACACAGAGATTCGTTGCTGTTGTCACCTCCAGATGGTGACCACTGATTTACTGATTTTCAGTAGTTGCAGAACTTTCCTTAATAATATATCAGATTTCTAGCAATAAAAAAACGGATGCATGAAAATGTATTTCTAGCTATACAGTTGCTGCCATCATGCGCGCAAACACACGCACACAGGCATGCACTCTTGTCTATATTGCATCTTTAGCTTTTTAAAAGTCTACACTAACGGAGAGGAGTAGTTTCAAAAGAGGAATTTCAAAGAATCACAGGAGAAATCATAGGCAAGAACTCAAACCAAGAGCAGAAGACTGGATGAAGAATAGGTATGTTCTGGTGTTTAGGTGTCAAAACTCTCCCTGAGTTTTGATGAAATATGCAGGAAATAGATCTCAAAATACCAGAGGGACCTAATTGTCACAGTTTCCTTAGCTTTCAGTTTCTTTCTCTAGATGTTTCAACAGAAATTTAGATGTTTGCCTATAAGCATCCATATTTTGAAACAAGGCTCTTTTTATAGAGAGTAGAAACAATCTTCTATTAGATCAGGATTTTTAAACAGAATCACCATGATGTGACTCTTCATCTGTTCACAATGAGATGTGCTGGCCTTCTCACCTTCCTTCAACTCCATTAGAAGGGCAATATATGGCTTACCACATGAAAGATGCATGCTCTGCCAAGTAAATTAAATTATTATAATAAGAGGCAGAGTGGTCCAGTGGTTGAAAAGTAAGGCTTGCAGCCAGCAACTCCTAAATTTTAATCCCAGTGCAACTTACTGAATGACTTCAGGCAAGTTACTTAACCTCCTAGTTTCCACCTCATAAAATTGTGATAGTAAAAGTGTTTTTCAGAAGAGCAATTAGTTAATGCTTGTTCTCCACTCTGAAGAGAAAAATGCCAGGTATTGTGAAGGTGCTAAGCCTTATTAATTCTTGAATTCTAATCATATCAAGGACTCATTGTGATTACCATAATTAAGTAAACTGCTAAGATTATAAAAAGTATATAGCCAAAATAATCTTCCAATACTTTTGATTCATAGGATCTGTAAGGGACCTGTCATCAACATTGACCCAAGAGTGACGTACAACAGGTTGAAAAGCCAACCCATGGCTCCCCATGGAGTTCACCACCATCTCACAACTCCAGCTGTGCTCCCATCCCCTTGCATGTGGGTTGCTAGGCCATAGCATGAGCATTTCAAGAGTCAAAGGGTGCTGCTGTGCGTCGAATGTCCAGATGGCACTGAAGTGTGAGGCTGCTGTTTAGATTTCACATTTTGTTTAGGTTGGATGAGTGTCTGAGGAGGATGAAAAGCAAAAGTTATTCCTTCCAAGGCTCCAAGCTCAACTGATGCCCACATAAATAGTTCCAGATCTGCTTTGTATAGACAGAAACATAGGAGTAATTTAAGTGTTTTAGACAGAAACATAGGAGTAATTTAAGTGTTTTGAGAGGAATATCCACTTCTTCCCAAGCTTCCTCTCTGCTGGAGGCCAGCCATCGCAAACATGGAGGACATGCAGATCTGAAGATTCATAATTTATGGAAGAGGGTGAAATACCAGGCAGATCAAACGTCTGGTGGGGTGGCTGTTGTCAAGCACTCAAACGTTTAACTGATTGCACTTGTCAAAAAAAGCTGTAGGATAGATCTGAGGAGAGAGTTTGGCCCTTAGTGTTGCTGGTTTTCATCCCATAATTTTGAGAGTGTTCTTTGTGCCTTGTTTACTGCAGAATATGATTAGATTTTAATTTAACAGGCGAGGAATGCATCTTTCATGTGGGAAGTCAGAAGGGCCTCGGAGCTTTATAGTGGGGATAGGGGGATGGGGCTGGCGCTTGTTGTGAAGCAGTGGAGAGTCCTGCTATATTGCTCATCTTAAGATGCTGTTTATAAATAGGTCCTGTTAGTCTGGGGCATAATGATTTCAATCATTTGTGCTGTATAAATAAACAGGGCATTGTGAGCTTACTTGTTCAGGAATTGTCCCTGGCTTTAGTTTTGGCCACAGACTCCCAGAGGCCTGCAACCAATCTAAGACGGAGGATTTAAAGAAACAGTCCGTCTCTGATCTGAAGCCACCGAGGGAGAAGGGAGGGCCAGTGAGTCTGGAGGGGGAAGCAGGAGAGAGAGGAAGGGGAATCATCCATGGTGTCCTGCTTTCTCGGGTGCTGGGGAAGGGGAGCTTGGGAGAGCCTCTGGCTGGCCTGCTACAGGTGCAAGGCAGGCCTAGGCTGATGTGATGCAAAATGGCTTCTTCGTGGTCTGGTGGGACATGGGCAGTCTGCAGGGAAGGGGACTACTCCCACTCAGTGTGGTGTGAGGTGCAGGAGGGTGCACAAGGACTGCCACATGGTCTGTCTGGGAGCGGCTAAGCGTGCAAACCAAGGGGTGGATTGAAATGGGCAGTGCTGTCTTGACAGGCACTGACTTACTGCAGATTGTGCCCATTCGCCTTGTGCTGCATTTGCTTCTGTGGGCCTCTCCATGGGCACAAACTAGGAGGCCAAGTTTCCCTCTCAGGCCTTCGGCCTTGCAGCCTGCTCTGAGGGTAACCAGTGTTTCAGTCGCTTCTTGCTTTGGCCCTGTGGACTTTCATTGGAAGTAAGGCTTGACTTAGGATACCATTTTCAAGAATTAGAGACTTCCTTGATGACAATAAATACACTACAGCTTTCTGCTGTGGTTGACAACATGCTTTTATTTTCTTACACAGCGCTAAAGATGTGCAATTTACTTAGTAGCACTGTCAGCAGGTCCTGCCACTCCTGTGTAAGCTCTCCTCTGGAGAGGAGCTGTGGTAGGCGCATGTTCAGATTCCCTTGAGAGGACAGAGACACAAGACTCTCCTAAATTTTCCAATTCTTTCCTAAATTCTGGAATTTTGTACTGGCGGTCCTTGGGTCCTCACTTCCCACAGCCTTTGCCATTTGCCTGTTTGTCTGGCACCTTGGGTATTGTCTTCCTGTCTTATTTGCCTAAGACATCCTCTGCAGCAGGATGGAGAAAGAATGGAGAGGACCCAGTAAAGTATGCAACTCCAGTCCTCACACATCTTCCCATCCTCACTCCTTGAGGTCTTAAATGGGTTTTCTGGGTTGATATCACATTATCACAGCGCTACTGAAATCTGTGGGACTTGGACAGTGAGTTCTGTGGGACCTGAAAGTGTCAAGATGGTATGTTCTAGGGCAAGGAGCACTGAAAAGAGACTATATTTCCCTTTGCAAGGTATGAAGTGGGAGAACAAGTATTCTTGATGTCATTTGCTTGCAGCTTGAGGGAGCACCAATCCTGTATAGACTTAAGCAAACTTTTTTTTCTGAACTCACCAGCTTAAGAAGAGCAGATAAATAACATTCTGTTGAGAAAATAAGTAAAAATTGTACTTGCACCAGTCAGGAAGCTGGAATTGATACCATCTGGTCTATATAGTTATCATGTCTAGCAGACAAAGTTTAATAGCTGACTAAGAATTTATTAGAAAATGTTTCTTCAGCTTCCTGATATAAAAATAAAAATCCTCATAAATAATTATAATTTTCTTGGTGGTTTCCCCAAATTCTTTTCAATATCATTACATTTCTGGAAACTTGAAGAAAAGCACATACTAAGTGGAAAGAAAAAAGAAAATCTTGTAGTTGAATATTTCAGGTATATCAGTCTTCAATTTACCTTCTAAATTCTGTGTACTTTGTATTGAGAATAAGATCTTCTTTCTTTCCTTTTTAACCCAATTCAGTAAATATTACAAGCCAAGCACTTCCCTTTGAATTGCTGTCTTGTTCATGGATTAACCTCTAAATATTTCATTTGTATCCGTATATCTTAAGATTTGCTTTTATACCAAATAGTGTTGCATGGAAGGTTAATGAATTATAACTAAAAGGTTGCCATTTGGAAAATTTTGTTTCAAATTATCAAAATTAAAGAAATGGTTTCTTTTTTATGTGTATATAAAATTATTGCACTTTCCATTTAACAATCTAGCTTTCATTTTCATTATCAGAATAATAAAAAATGATTGAAGTGATGGTTTCTTTTTAAAATGCAAAGTGTTTCATGCCAGAAGTTCTGAGAAATTAGATTTGCTTTTCCTATTTGCAGGTATAAAAGGAATTATATCTACTTCTTTTATTTTTTTTCCCAACTCCATTTTATTCTACTTTTCAAATGTTTCATCTGCTGTTTACAGGAAGAAAATCACTACAATTATTTTTAGTGAAACAAAGAGATGGAGTGAGGAAGTTCAGATGAAAAGTTATATTTATAAAGGCAGAATAGAGAAGCAATTCACATTAATTCAAAGCAGAATCTCTTTATTGGATTATGGGCTGATTGTGTTTACAAATACACTGCCAGGAGGGTTTTAATTTTGGGGCAATTTCATTGTTCATAGATATATATCTATATATAGATATATATCTATGAAATTATGTGGTTATGTGTTTTAAATGAGATACAGCTCCTTACTGCTTAATGTAATATATGCTTCCATTTTATGACATGGCGCAAAAGCAGAGCAAGTTTAGAACAACTTTAGTTGGAATATCATCATAAATGAAAGATGTAAACAATGTTATGTTTATAGACACTGTTTAAATTTGAATTCATTGGAACTTGGTGATCTATTTATTTAACAAGGATGGACTTTATTATGAAAGTACAATCAAGCCATAGTACTACCCCTTTGATTTCAGGCTTTTCAGCATTTACTACAGCCAGGGTAAACACAAGAGTTTATGTCCTCACACAGACCAGAGCTCCATCTAGCCTAGTATTCTCTCTCCAACAGAAGTCAATAGTACATGTCCAGGGGAAAGTGTGAGAAAACAGGTAAATACAGAGGGATTTTTCTCTCAGTTTACCTTCCCATATTCATGCAATCAGTGATTTAGCTACTTCTTGAATTGGAGATTGTGACTAGATTTGTTTTTAAAAATCCACTATCGTATCATCCTTTCTGGACATTGTTATCCTTCTGGACCTCACAACATCCTACAGAAATTAGTTCCAGAGTTAAATTTATGTTCTGTTAAGACATGTTGCTGTTCATTGAATAGATCTCTCCCTCTCTCTCCCCTTTCGATGTGAAATTTGAGAGGGTCCATAATATATTGAAATTGTGTTTAAGAAGGGAATCCTCTTCTTAAATAGGCATTTGACAAAATCATGGTCACATTAACAATTGAGACAGCACACCCATGCAAAGCAATAAGGCAGAGAAGGCTTTTTTCATCTATGTGCATCATTGTGTAGGTAAGACATGAGCACATAGACATGAACGTGTGAAACAGAGCAGAATATGGCTGGAAGGAATGGAGATTGAGCAGAGGATTAACTACAGCTCCCTGTTGAATCATCAATCACAAACTAAGCTGTAGAGTGCAATTTCATAGTGTTTTCATGCTAAAAACTCCCATTAATGCCATTGAACACTTATGCTGTTTATATGTCTCCTACTGTAAATGCATAGGACAGACCCCAGAATTTACTGGGAAAGGTCTTTGCTGTAAATTTGGAGGATTTTCTTTTCATTGCTGACAACAGTTTCCTGGAAAATGTAGAATAAAATAACCTGTGCCTTGATTTCACCATTTTTAATCTGATTTACTGATGTGTATCTTCCTGGTATTTTGATGGTTTTGATACTTGCATAAAAAGAAAGACACAGGTATAATTTGGAGCAAGATTTCCCAGAATTTTATATTTCTAAACAACAACAATGGAGACCTCTGAGTACCATTTTATCTACTTGCCCAATCTATGATGTATTTATTCTAGCACTTCATCGGAATTATCCCCATTTTATAGAGGAATAATGTGATGTAAGGAATGGTATTTGCAGTCTTCAGGTTTCAGTGTTGCATAGAGAAATCTAAGCTGGCTTTAAAGAAACCTATGTGGCTGCTGGAAAAGTCTATGAAACTCAGTTTCTCCCTACATAGTATTTGGTGTGCCTTATCCAGACTTCACAAAAACAAACTTGTTCTTTGTAAATGATCATGTATACCTTGAGTCAGGTTGCCTTTATCAGCAAGTGGATTTCTTAGGAGGGTTATCCTGGAGAAATCAGACCAACTATGGGGAACGTTAAAAGCAAGGATTCCTTGTAACTTATTAAATTTTATCAAATGGTAGGGGAATAGATATGTATGGAAAATCTTAGCCTGCACGAGAAATGTATTGGTTGAGAATTTCTACAGACAACATCCAACAAGCATTTGATGTGCTGATGAACTAGAGTAAAAACCCTGCATGTGAACATATTACTGTGATAGTTTAAACTCATGCGTGGACAAAACCATTCTCTAAACAAAGCTGAACTGAAACCTCAGGTCTGAATGCCTGTAAACTTTTGAGGGGGGGAAAAAGTCAAATACACATCTATGCTCTTGATGTGTATATCCTTGTTTACATTAGTTCAAGTTTCATTTTTGATAAAGTAAAATTTTTTAAATGTTTCTACATACATATGATGAAATGGAATTAATATTATGGATGTAACAGATATAAAGCTCTTGGTTGTTTGACAGTGCTGTGGCCTTTGCAAATGTTTAATATTATTGTTATTATTGATAGTAATAATAACAATAATAATAGTAATAGTAATAATAATAATAAGGATTAACCCAACCACAAAGCCTCTTTGACAAGTTAAGTTAAGCAACAATTGCATTTACTCTAAGCATTTTTTCCACTTCTTTTGAATACAAGCTTTGAAAAATGTTTATGCATTTCAGAATCTTTCCTACTTCCTCCAACTCCATTTTAGGCACTTTTTGACCTCATAATCTGTCCATGCATGACATCACAATCTGTTGCCATAGAAAGGATGATAATATCAAACAAGTAAGATGGCCAAAGGTTGCCTTGCAGAAGAGAGATAGAGATTTCATAGGAAAAATCCATTAATACTTAAACATAATGAAATGGGAAATGTCATACTATCTTTACCCAAATCAGTTACATAATTTTAGAAGGAAGCACTCAAGTTGGCTGAGCTCTTATCTCCTGTCAGAATCCTCTATTCTCAGAGGTAATGGAAGTTTTATAAATATATGTTTATATATCTATAAACAAACTACAAACTGTGCATGCTATAATACCCACTGCAATACACTGAGTCTTTGTCTTTGCATTCAGAATGAAATGTGAGAATTTAATCTGATACTATTGCAACAGTCCTGAATCTACCATAGATTTCCTGAGTGACCCAGGTGCTCTGTGAAATAGTAGGCTTGTTGCTAGCAAAGACTAAATTAAGTCAGTGTTTAAGAATATATGTAGTGTTCTGAGCTGGTTCTAGGCTTCCAGCTCTGCACCCCTTCAGAGTAAGCTGTGACATGACCAAAAATAGATCACTCCTGCAATGAAGAAAAAGAGAGAAATGAGGCACTAAGAGGAGTCACACAAGGTCAGATTCACTGCTCTTTCTGGTGCTAGGGGGATCAGAAGGCTTGGGGCAATGATTTCTGCCTCTGGAAGGGCTCCCGCTTCCCACCATCACCTGCTTCAATGCAGCTGCAGCAGCCAGTCTGGCTTTCTAAGGCTGTGGTGTAAGTAAACCAGGGAGTAATGCCATGGCTGTTTTCCCTTTCTGGAAATTTGCTGTCCAAGTTAGTTGCTTGTTTTGGTTATGCCTAGAGCTGATCCTGTATGCACAGCAATTACCCTTTATTGTGCCTTTGAAATTAGGCAATGGTAGGATATAGCAGAAGTAGAGCTGCTTTAATAGTTGAAAAGCTTTTATGGACCGTAGGTGTGGCTGTTTGTTTGTGTTTATGTTCCTAATTTGTAGTTTGTGACCTCACTGAGGTACTAGATCTCAATGAGCACTGAGCCATAAAGAAAGTTTACTTTTCCGTTTGTTGAAGTTCTATAACAAAAAACATAGTGAAAATTCTTTAAAGAGAAAAAGTACCTTCTTTGTACTTATCACACTCAGAATGGCTATCTTTGAACACCATCATGCCTACAAATGGCTGACAGGATTTTCTTCAGGCTTTCAGAATTTTTTTTCTGGGAGAAAATAAGAACGAGAAGATTTCAGCATCAAAGACTCAAAAAAATTAGGGCTGTCTGAAGGCAGAGTATTGTTACTGGAATATCTTATAATTTTTCAGTAGCATTAAGGAAGCTGAGTTTATCAAGATTTGGACACTATGTCTTATACAGCTGCCCTTTACATATTAAACTAGCAATCACCTATATTTTCTTTATAAAATAATTTGCGCTGTTGGTGTAACTAGACTCTACCTGCTGTTGGCAAGGATGAAAAATACATCACTGCTTGTATCTCCAAGGTAAATTATTCTTCAGGGAAGTGTGCCTCTGGGGAATATTTTCTTAGGAGACCCATGAACAATGAGAAATTTTCCACAGGGAATGCCCACGGGGTAAAGTGTACTTCAAAGGGAGAGATCCAAGATGAAATGAGGCTCTTCAAAGGCCAGCTCCACTTCCCCTCTCAACAAGACAAATGACTTCAAAGGGGAACCCACCAAGGTTGTAAATAACTTTTCCCCATAATACAAAAACCTTATTGAAGGCAAGTTCTCTTAGTAATGTGATATTTTTAAAGAAATCACCCAAAGCCAGGTGAGGTCTAAATGCATCCAATGACCATCAGTACAAAACATTTATACTCTTCAAGTAAATGTATGACCGTCTAGAGATCGTAGGGAGTTGGAATGTGTACTGTTCCTATATAAAGTTATAGTAACATTTAAAACTTACAGGTCTGTTGGCCTAAGGAACCATGAAAATCTAGAAACAACTTTAAGGACCCTAGGGACCATTTCTATCCATTGTAGTTTATCAAGTTAGCTACAGACCAAAAGTCAGTGAGGGACTAAGACGATCATATTTTTACATAGGACATTGCATTTCAAGACAACTATCTGACTGAAGTCTTTCAGACTCAAAACTATATTACAGCAATATCAATTAAAGGCAAGTTTTGTTAATAACTGCTAAGAATCTTTCACTCGATCAACATCTTATGGCAAGGCAGTGTCTACAGGTATGTCTTTGTACAGAAAGTGAATTTAAAAGACAATAATGAATCATAATATGCTTGAATAATTCAGGTTGGAAGAGACCTTAGGATTTCCCTAGTCCAACATCCTGCTCAAATCAGGGCCGTTGAATTCAGACCAGGTTTCTCCGGACTTTGTCCAGCTGATTCATGAAAACCTTGAGGGATGGAGTTGTGTTTCAGTCTCTTTGTTGACTCTTGTTCATCCTGCTATGCCCTGCTGTGAAAAGTCTTGCTCTAGCTTCCAATAACCTTCACAGTGGGATTAGTTCCCCCTTACATCATCTTTTCTCCAGGCTAAACAACAGCACTGGAAGAAGAAGAAGAAAAGAGAAAAGAGCAGCAACAGAAACCCAAAATAACCCTTGTCATTAGCATTACAGAGTCCTAAGTGAAGAAAACAGCTACTAAGCCTGTTGTCAGTGAGAAAAAAGGTAGGGGAGGTCCAGTTAAAGTTATCTCTCAGGGTAAAATCTAGTCAAATTTCTTAATAAACCTGAAAATAATCCTCTGATCAAGCCCTAGAATGATAAATAAAATACTACTAATTTTTGTCTACCCCCAGAGATCTACTGTACAAGAAGTTAATGCTGACTTCACCAGATATATCATAGAGAAACAGTTCCCTATTACTCGCCATTCACAGCCTCACACATATATGCACTCTAATGGAAAGGAGCCATACACAGTGGCACCAGACTATTGATATTTCTACCCTATTGTTTAAGTAATGCACAACATTTAATATGTCAAATGGCATGACCATTAAAAAACCCAACTAATTACTAGATACTCTTCTCACAAATCAATGATGTCATTTAGAACTGGCCTGGACAGAACAATGAGGGTTGTATACACTACGAGGTAATGCTGCACTTAATGCTGGAGGTCTGGAAGAGTCTCAGAGGCTCAACTTCTATGTGTTTTAGCCTGATTTGCTCAGGAAGGGAAATAATAATGATTGCACTATGTGTATGCGTAATCAGTATATTTAGAACATGTTCTCTAAACTCAAACAAATTTGAGAGGCAAAGATCTCAAATAGTTCAAGTTTTTGCATATTTTGTGAAAATTGACAGCTATGCAGAGTAGAGAGAAGTTAATAAGATTCTTGAGCCCCACTGAGGGAAGAGCCACTGTGTGGATCAACCATTCCGTGACCTCAGAGAGTCCGCACTGGATATCCAGATCTAGATACAGATTTGCAGACATGTGTTCTGTGGCTCACAGAAGAAAATTGCTAAATTTAAACTGATTGACTCCGTCTGAATACTTGTTCAGCTGAAAAAGTCCTGGCTTGAAAGACAATGCATTGTGATGCAGTAAATATCTCTCACAAGTATTTGAATCCAAATATTGTCTATTTTTACAAAAGCTCATGAATTCTCTGACACGATTAGCCTTTAATCCTTTGTGTGGCTCTTTATGACATCCATAAAAATGCCTCTCCTTTCAAGTCCCTTCCTCTCCTCCCTAAAAAGTCCCTCCTCCTCCTCTCTTGGAAGGAAGAGCTTCAGCGCAGATTAATCATGAAGCTCTGCGAGAGCCTTTCTCTCAAATGCAACCAAACGTTCCAACTGAAGTTTTCCCACAAATTGCCTGTACCCAACAAACTTGTAATAAAAAGTAAAGTGTAGCAATGTTATGACTAAATGCAAAATAGCTGTCATCAAGTGCTCCATGCTTGTTTTAATGAACAGTGTGTATGGTGTGTGCCCAATCACAGATGACAGTACACCATTTAAGTAGTCTTTATGGCAAGACTTTACAAGGCAGACGTCACTGTCCCTAGATACATGCTTATTTTTTTTTATACAATTTAATCAGAGAGAGTAATAAGCAAATATTAATAAAAATTAAGGAGAAAGAACAAAGATCACAATGAATGTGACTGTACTTATTTAGTCATGTACATCCTGCTGGATTTTGCTGGGTGCTTAGAATAGAGCGTCGTCCCCAAGAAAGGGCATGAAGGATAGCTTCCCTGGATTTTTGATTTGGCCATTAGGTCAGAGTTCTAAAGGGAAACTTTGCTTTTAATTATTATGAAACCTCCTAGCACACCTTTAAATGTTAAGTAAGCAACAACTGTAGCTGCACTTTCTGAAGTTCACCAATCAATAAATTCTGTGCATGTATAAAATATATGTTTCATTTAAATATCATGTTGTAAAATTGTTGAGCAAACTCTTACTGAAATTCTCAAGAAAGTATTCATTTTTTTTGTGTGTGTTTAATGTAAGATGTTACCTAGATAACCAAGTTAAAACTGGTTTTTTTTTTTTTTTTTTTTTAACATGGCTGGAATGACTATCATGAATCTTAATTTAGAAAGCACTCAGCACTTACTGTTGTAATGGGACTAAATAATCACAAGAATCAGAATGGATAATAATGGGTCAAGATATCTGAGTTAGAATATGAGTAGCTTTATTGCTTGTGGATTTCACTAAAATTGCATCTACTGTTTATGGACATTGAATGGAACTATTGTTAATAAATAGAATGCTAAAAACTGAAAGATTCACATGCATTTTCTTTATGGCACGCATTCTAAAGATTGAAAAATATTCATAGTAATAATAAGTAATAAATCTAAGTGGAAACTTTGATTACTATGTTTTCATCATTACTGTCTCTTCTTTGAAGTTTTATACCCAAAAGGTATCTAACTAATCATCAGGTATTATTTCCACTTTCAGCCATTTATGAAAAAAATAAAATAAATGAAATGAGCTCAAGGATGGAAATAACTACTGTTGCAGCACCAGCAGTGAATAACCATTACAATTTATTTATTACAAGTTGAAAGCTGTGTAGTGAAGTTACGTCCAAAAATGTTGTGGGTTTGCTGCAAAGGACTCTGGGAAAAAAACATATTCTGTGTAGCTGACTACAACATTGACCACATCCGGGTAGACTTCATCTACTTGTGCACCTGAAACCAGCTGCAGCATGTCAACGCTAGCTTCGTGTACCTGCTGCCTTTGTGCGTGTGGCTCGTGTTCGATCGGGCTCGTTTGTGCACATACACTGCTCTCTGTTTCTCGCGTGTAGCAGACAGCTGGTCACTTTGCAGCCTGGCTTGTGAATACAAGACCTGGGGATAAGCGAAGGTATTTCTGGCTTAGAGCATTCCTGTCTGAAGCCTTTTCAGACTTTAAGATTTGAGTTTCTGATTAAAGCCCTGTGACAGTTTCAAACTGATAAGGAGGTTTTGCTGTATGTTACCGGAAGACAGAGCACTTCCACCACATTACAGTTTTCTCTTGCCGACCTCTTTGTGGGCAGTGCCCAGCACAAGAATTCTGCACCAATTACTGGGGCATGTATGTGTGTGAGTGTGTATCTGTGCAAGAGCTCATCTTCCAGGCTGCGAGCATTCGGCTTGAGTGAGTTGCGAGCTGGTGACAACCTTGGTATTAAGAAAAGAAAAAAATGTGTTATGTAATACATTTGCTGCTAGAATCTACTTTTTTTGTTACAGCAGCTGAATGACTGGGTCATGTGGCTGAGCAGAGGTCATACACAGCAGTCCTATGCTGTTTCAAAGTGATGTTTGTTTCCTGCTGGTGCTCACTTCATTTTCCTCAAAGCAAACTGCACGAAAAGTCAAACCCCCAAACCTATTTTAAAAACAACAAAACTAAATATTTATTTATTTATTTATTTTCAACTTCTTACCTTGTTGCGTGTGAATTTTGCACTGTAAGTGGGATGTATGCTCAAGTTTTTGAAATAATGAAAACTTATATTCTCACATAGTGTCTTGACTTACGGAGGTAAAATCCCAAGGAAAACATCTAGACATCTGATATTGCAGAACTTGTAATCTAAAAGTATAGCTTGAGTGTGAGGGGGAAGCAAAAGTGGGTTCAGAGGGGTTGTGGAAATTATTCTGTGCTTCACAAAGTTCAAACCAAAAATTTTAAGAAAGGCAGTTTTAGTGTGCATACTACTTTGTTGATACAGAAGTACTTTAAGATGACCTTTGTCATGCACGAGAGGAACAAAATAAAAATACTTATTTCTGAGAATTCATCTTGGGGCCAACTGTAAGCAGAAAGCATATACATGATATTCATAAGGAAAAATATATTTTAGTAACAAATAATAATTTAGTGATTCCTAAGATGCCCTAAGAGAAAACCCTAACTGTCACTGAAATGCAGGTGAATCTATACAGGAGAATGATAGCTACTGAGTAGCAAAATCTTGCATTAAGGGCAGGAAGCTGTGAAGGATGTACTCAGATTAAATACCTTGATATTTGTTCACTCATTTCCCATTCTGATTTTGCTGCAAGGCCAGGTGGGGTTAGAAAGCTTTGAAGTGTAAACTAACGACGAGGAATCTCCAGTGTCCTGCTGTGGTCAGGACGGGGGAACCATAGACCGTGGACACAATGCCAGGGCCCTCAGAGAAACATCTTGCCCATCTCAGCAAGAAGGCACAAACCACCACGAACTGAAAAGCAGCCAAATGTTTTGCAGTGCCTTGGCTTCTCCTTGGATTCTCCTCTCCACTTACTGGCCAAGCCCTATCCTATTGAGCTTCCAAAATCTCACATTATCACAGCCTGAGGCTGTAGGTCTGCAATGGATCCTGGGAAACTTGCTTCAGCAAATCTTAATTCAAAAGCTGACCACGTCTTGGACAGGAAAGAGCATTGCCTGGCTAACAGATGTAATACATGAATGTTGGCTGTGGTTTTGGTACAACCATGTGTAATATCTTATATGTTCCTGTTTTCTATTTCACAGAGTGTCTGTGAAACTGAAATCTTTTGTATGAAAGGTTTTGCTATGTTTCTTTTTTTGTGTGTGTGTGTCCAAAAAACATTTAAATCAATTTGAGTGTTCATAGCAGTTGGTATGTCTGTCCTAGAAGCAGCAAGGGAGATGAGAATTCCTAAGTCCTATTCCAAATTTTCGAAGTTTTATGTCTAACTAGTATTTGTATACTTCACATAAATCAGGTAACACAGTATTTTACTTACACAGCTGAATCAAATGGAAGACATTTGGTCTTCATGTAAATGCACATATAAATGTACCAAAGTATATTTTAGCAAGTCTGCATCTACCAACCTATATATATTGATAAAAAATATGGTCTTTCCATTTTTGATCACTCTGTCTATTTATCTGTCTCAGTAAAACTTTCATTGTTTTGTATTTCAACAAAGCATTTTTGCAGATGCATAACTTTAAGCCTGTAGGACCTGGTCACTGAATTGAGATTGTAGCATTTGTATATTTCACTAAACTGGTGGGTGAAGAATCATAGAATCATAGAATCACATGGTTGGATGGGACCTATAAGATCATCTAGTCCAACCATCTTCCCACTACCATTGCTGCCACAGCTACTAAACCATATCTTGTAGCTCCTCATCAAGCCGCCTCTTGAACACTGCCAGGGACGGCGACTCCACCACCTCCCTGGGCAGGCCATTCCAGTGCCTGACCACTCTTTGGGAGAAAAAGTTTTTCCTCACGTCCAATCTAAACCTCCTCTGGTACAACTTGTGGCCATTTCCTCAGGTCCTGCTTGTTGCCTGGGAGAAGAGGCCAAACCCCTGCTCATCACAACCTGCCTTCAGCAAGCTATAGAGTGCAATGAGATCTCCCCTGAGCCTCCTCTTCTCCAGACTAAACAATCCCAACTCTCTCAGCTGCTCCTCATAAGACTTGTGCTCCAGACCCCTCACCAGCTTTGTTGCCCTTCTCTGGACACGTTCCAGGGCTTCAATGTCTTTCTTGTAGTGAGGGGCCCAAAACTGAACACAATACTCGAGGTGCAGCC
>JAAGAY010027265.1:7034-67463 GCA_011801015.1 Ardeotis arabs | reverse complement strand
TGACGCGCGGTGACGCGCGCGGTGGCCGTTAACGTTCGCTTTTGGCGGGCGGCGCTTGGCTGAGGGGGCCAGGGCCGAGCGGGGAGGCTGCGTCCCGGGAAATGACAAAGGGGGGAAAAAACCCGAAAACTTGAGTTATGTTTTTCAAAATTTAGGGGTGGCAGGATGTGAAACACAAAGCTGGAAAGTGGAAAACCATAGCCTGGGAGGAACAGCCCCGTGCGCCTCTGGGAGAGAGCGGGGCGGCCTACTTCTTCCCGGTTATGGGCTCCTTTGTTCCCAACCGTGTGTTCAGAAACACCACAGTATTCCCAAACCTGAGGGGGCAGAAAAAAGACCATGGATGAAAAAACTAATACTTCTCCATCACTGATCTTAGGAGCTGGAAAACGCTAGTTGATACGAACAAAAATAGATATTTTTAAGGGTAGAAAACTGCCTCAATGGCGCTGAGGTTTTATTCAAACACTCTGCGTTACTTTTTAGTAAGGCCTGCCCTTTAGGTAAAGCTAGCAAAGGAAGTCTCAAACCATTCTTAATTGCCAAAAAATTTTGATGAAATTAGCACCAAAGTTACCCAATGCTTGAGAGAGAATTTACATTTTAATATAGAACTGTTTAGGCTAGGTCGCTTCCAAACATTATTTTTGTTATAGTAGGATTGTGTGAATATGGTGCTTTTAGAGCAATTAAGCGACAGGAAACGAAGGACAAGCCCCATCTTCGTGAGCCTTTGCTTCACACGCAGCTGCCTACCGCAGTGCCTCTGTTCGTGTAACTGGTGTGCATCCAGAAGAAGCCAAACGGCCAAATCTTTTCTGTGAGATTAAATATGTAAGTACTTGAGCAGTGCCATCAGGCAGATCTTAATTTAAATATAAAGGAAATCAAGGGAGGAGTGACTTTTAGAAAGTGCTTGAGTGCTCAGCAAGAACTTGGGCCTGAAACTTGTGTTGCGGATGCCGTTTCCCTGCATCTGACTTTTCCTATTGCCTCAAACAATCAGAGATTGCAAACAAGTGTTCTGTGTCCCCAAGGTCTCAGCACTATAATATTTGAGAAGTTCAGAGAAAAGCAATAATCAAAGAAGTTAGGATTGTTATTCATGTCAAAGACTATAAAAGCAAAATTTTGATATATGTAGATAGAATACTGACTGAATAAGAAAAAGTAAATTCAGAATTTCTTTTACTTTAGTTCTCACAGCCAAAGCAGCAAAAAATATTCAATAAAAAGGCAACAATATGTCACTGAAATGTAAACATTATCAAGATTTCCTCCTCCCAATGGTCTTTTATAGAGAAATAAAACATCAAAAATATAATAGCAAGTCATTAATTTAGGAAGACCAAGGCCTTGTGTTTTAGGTTTCAAATGAATGTTTAAATATTATATATTTGGATATTTTTCGTACCTTTTTCTAGAGCATCTAATCTAGCCCGTGTCCATGACTATATGAATATCAAATCTCATTTGGTGTGCAGTTTTCAGATGAGGATATCAGATCTCATTTGGTGCGCAGTTTTCAGCGGAATATTTCTTACATTCCCATTCCAGTACCTTAATTTGTTCAGCAGGTTCTGCCCATTATGCTCCTCAGCAGGTCATTCCATGATCAGCATGACATTATAACCACTTTTGCCCCTGTCAGGTGCTTTTATTAGATGAATGTCTCAAAGTAACCAGTTTCTAAGTATTTATTCACTTTAAAATCAATTCTATGACATGGCAAAGTTGCTGAGAATGCTCTTTTACTGAGCCTAATAGGAGATAAATAAAAATAATAATAATAAATGGGATCTGCAGCCAAAATTCAGCTTGTTCAGTGTCAGTAACATAAACTCCAGCCACTCAGTTGTCCCTTTCACAGACCTCAGGGCTGCGGCCAGCTGACAATATCCATGTTTGCTCATTCAATTTCCCTGAAAGTATCAGTCACACACTTGAAAATTTGAACAACAGATTATTTATGAGATTAAAAAAAAAATCCCCGCAAACTTCCTCCATATCGTTCCAAGCAGGACATTTCTCAAAGAGCTATATTACAGAACTGCATTCTCTCTAAAGCTTTCCATCAATCTGTATCAACTTTGTCCCTAAAGAAGATTATTCTAGAAGAATCCTGCAAACTTTGTGTTCATTCTCATTTTTCAAGAAAGGAAAGATAAGAATATCATCATCAGGCCGGTGTCTTTTGTTCCACTCCTCCCCCCAGTTAATGGTGCTGGAATCTGAACCACGCTAACCATGGCAAGTACAGTGCTGCTCCAGCCTGGAAAGCAAGGCAGAAAAAACAGTGTGACTATAGGAATGTGTGAATAGTATCTAGTTCAGCAGGACCTCAGGAAGGAAACTGTACAAAAAGCAAAGTTTGAGGACTAAAGTTTTTATTCTGTTTTTACTACGTTGGTAAAGCCCCTGGAAGGGAACAGGTACAAATTTAGCTTTTGTAGATTCAGTTCAAGGCAGACTGTGAACTCTGGTATGGATTGTGAAGGTGGTTTTGGGGGGGATACAGTTAATTTCTCAGGGCGAGCTTATTCAAGTTCATCATCATTTCACCTTTAATCTTTTGTACGATTTCACAACACTTGCACAGTCAGAGCAGTACAACTCTTTCCTATTGTGTGGATGAATTTACGTGGGTACAAAGCATGCTTCTGTTAGCGTGACTTGTTCTCATACGAGAAGGAAAAAGAACTGTCCTGATGCATTGAAAATGTATAGTTATACGCCTGTGTCTACGCCAGAATCGTTCCAGAGGAGGAACTGATCTGTGTGTACTTGGATTAAGTTATGGAAGAGCACTGTGACAAAATCTTTAGTCAATACGGTGTTAGTCTGAATATGACACAGAAACGTGACAGCCTATATCCCACCCTGTATATACAGGTATTTTAAAAATGCAAATAGAGCCAAGCTTGTGTATGTGTGTATATTTACAGAAATGTGGTATAAAATATGCTATAAACAGTTTGATGTTGTTAAGCAGTTTGTTGTATACTTTGCCCCACCCTACAAAGGCAAGAGGAGTCACTTAGGTGAGGAGACAGCAAGCATCACTTCTATACTCAGTTATGGTTCTGCTGAAGGTATGAAGCGCCGGTGAAGAGGCCCTCACTGAATCCCTGCTTCAGCTTTATGATTCTATTTTTCCATCTACATCTTTTGTACTTTTGTAGCAAGTTTTTAAAAGCTCACTTACAGATAAAAAAAGAAGCCAATTTGAGATGATGCTCCTAGATCAACACCTAAAGAAGGATCCTTGATGCTCACGATTTCACTCTCACCGTTAAAGCAACAGTCTTCTCCCAGGCTATTTTAACACTCCAGGACAAACTTAGCAGCAAATTTTGCCACATCTGTCCTAAATGAGCTAAAGAAAGATCTGAGCCATATGGAAAATACAATGAATTTATCTCTGCTGATCATATTGCATTAAGTAGGGAATGAAAACTGCAGATAGGCACTAATTTTTTTTTATGCTTATCTAAATTTTTTTCACTTAAAACTTTGCATTGCTCTTAATTTCAAAATGCGTTGTGAATTCAATGGTATGTATCGCACCTCCACCATCCCGCCATGCTCTGCTCTGCTTCCCTGGCTGAAGATTCCTGGGCTGTTGAGTCACTCATAAATGAAGGGTGGGGAAATTCCAGTTTCTCTGTACGCGTTTTCACTAGTGATTTGGAAGTAAGTATAAAATAACTACCAATGACATGCAAAGATTACAAAGAGTAAAGCACTGAGCAGTCGTTAGCTATCAAGGTCCTTTGGGAAATGACAGGGGACTCAGAGTAAATTACAGACCCACACGAGGACTGGGTACACAGACAGGGGTGGAGTAAGGAGGGAGTTTGGTTTACATCCACGAGCAGCGCGGTGGAGATGGGTCCTAGGGCTTTGCATACAGCTTTGGAGTCTGTGCTCAGAAAAGCCCAGCAGGGAACCGCAGATGTACTCCAGCCTCTTCCTAAGGGCTTGCAGTGAAAAACCCAAAGGCTCAGCTTTATCCAACCTCCTAAGTACTCATCAGAAAGAATTTATTTGGTAGTTCAGCTCTTTCCAAAGACTACTAAAGAAAACTGTATCTCTGATATAGACACTTAAGGTTAGCTGAGCCAAATGCAAGTCAGAAAAAGTAATTAAATACTGTAATAAGTTACCACAGCAGTCTGAACACACCAACGGGGCAAACCTACCACAAGCAATTGATCCTTTCTTTTCTTTTAACCAAACCTCACATACTTTTGTATTTTCCAAAACTTGCTTCATTATTTGTCTTCAAATCTGTTTAATCCTTGAAGCTGAAACCCAGCCTGAAAAGTTCAACTGGAATTCACAGTGAATTTTTGCCTCAGAGCACAGAATAAACCATCACGATGTTCCAGTATGCAAATCTATTGACAATGATGAATACTTAAGGAATTGATTGCATCTAAAATAATTGTGATCTCAGTCTTCAAGGAAGTTTCTGTGACAGCAGAGGGTGTTACTTCTGAAATGATAGAGCCAAAGATTTTGCTGGTTCCTAATTTAGCTAAGAGCCCACATATCATGCCTCAAACCAGCGTCCTAATCCTCTCAGGTGAAAATTCTTCCCGTTTTGCAAGATGATAATTAACTTCCTACTGAGCCACGCTTAGAAAAATGTCTCATCCTGGGAGATTAAATAGGGGCTTACTATCTGTCAGAAATAATTCAGCAGTAGCTGTTTGTGTCTTGCAGTATAAAGATACCGATTGAAAATAATGTATTTATAAATTGCTTTCTCCTTATTGTGCAACAAAAGGACTTGGCTGCATGAGTAATAGATACGTTACTGGGAAGAGAGAGTAGGTTGCTGAATACCACTTCACTAATATTAGTTTAGGTCTTCAGATAATTGCTGTAGCACTAGTTCTTAAAGAATCCTCACTCCTGGAGGAAGAGAAGCCAGCGTACCTTCCCAGCCCACTGCTATCCTCATAGCTTCTGAGGGTCAACACAACTTGAACTGGTTGCTGTTTCTCCTCCACTATTACCAAGGTTATTTTCAAGCCATCTTGACTTTGCTTCTGTTCCAACTGGGGCACAACTTGACTCATCAGTTCTTTATTTGGAATGCACATCACATTTCTTCACTTCATCAGTTCTCCTCCCAGTGAGGTCACTTGTTTGTGGCCATTCAATACTTCCTGCAAGTGCCCATTCCTCAGTTTAATTCATTTTGATCCTAACCTGTGCAGAGTCTTGCTTAAGTAGTATCTGTTTTGTAGCAGTGTGACTTTGGGTTCAGCAGGATATAAGGACATCGGAAAAGCTGAGGACATTCTGAAGTACGTTTCAGAACCAGTATCTGAAGCCCAACTCCTTTTTCCATTAAAAATGGGGACAATATTCATAATAATTTCAATGGGAGCATGATCATTCTGTAAGTAATTGCTTTAAGGAATTTAATTTAAACCTCATTTGACTGACATTTCTTGTTTGCAAGATACCTATTTTAGGAACAATGTCTTGCTAGTGTATCTCTCTTCATCTTAGTCATGACTGATAACAGAATAATCATCTCAACTACTTTCCTTTTCTTTTCCTGCATAATGGCTTTACTGCATTTTTACATACCAAACACACAAGAATAGAAACAATTAGACAAATAACAGTATTATATGCAGATGAGCAGGTAAGCGACTAGAACTTACTGGAAACTCCGTACTAGGCTGGATGTCAGGCTGAGAAGCCTTTGCAGTCACATCCCGCTTTGTTTAAAAGGCTAAGGAAAGACCCGGGTTTGTCTTTGAGGCGTGCCTCTAACGCACATTTCTCTCGGTTGGCATTACACACGTGCGTTAAATACGGAATCGCTACGTACCGCAGCTCCGACCTGCTCGTTACTTGTCTTTCTGATTCAACTGCTGCTCTGCAAGAGTTAACTGCTCGGTCCCTTCAGCGCTAGCTGATAACACAGCTGCCAGCAAAGCCAAAACTCTTTGTCCCAGTCACATTGCGCTTTCCCAGGACAAATCTGAAGCAGCAATTCCAATTGCAATTTATCTTTAAACTGTGTCTTTTGTACAGGAGAATGCCACAAAATGCTTCGCAGTTCAATTCATTATCTTGTTTCTTCTATTGCTGTAATAAAAGGCAGTGGTCATGGGGCAGCTGAACGCTAAGTTAAGGAAGGACATTACTTGCAACTGGTCCCAGTTCTTTGTAATCTTTTCTTCTTTGACGTAAATCTACGAGGACAAGCGACTATTAAGAGTTTTCAACAAGTTGACTTTGACACTGAGAGCTGCTTCTCCTTTTAATGACGAGCTGTCACAGGCATCGATCAGTAGCCGTGGCAGAACAGATGAAAGCAGTAAAAAATGACAGACGAACAGACTTCTTAATGATAAGGCAAAAATACAGTCCGCACCATCTGAGCGGCAGATTCTCACCGCCTTTAATGGGAGGTTTTTTTAGTAAACGTTGTGTATTAGCTTCAGTGAGAAATGAGAGCGCTCAGCGGAGGAAGCATCTAATAGAATGAGGTCAGACTTGTAAAGAATGGCTATTACCCGGCAAAGCGGAGCATCGGCAGACCGCTCCAGAGTAAACAGTAAATAATCTGCTGCTAGCGGGAAGAAGAACGCTGGTAGGGGATTTCTTGAAATCCCTAACGAAGCTAGAAAAGGTCAGCTCCAGGCTGTATGAGCTTACAACATTTCGTCAGTGGTGTTTCACTGAGTTTAAGCAAGTTAGACCTGAGCCCCACAGCTGATCTGACGAGATTTTGAGGGGTACAGCAGAAAGGAGCTAGGTCTAGAGCCGTGCTGCTGAAACGCTGCCGCTACCCGGACGGCCTTCATGGGAAAGGGAAAAAGGCAAAGGCTGCGGCAAAATGAAATTCTATAGCGTATCTTATAGCTGGGGAAATAAAGTCCTACTTTCATTAAATGCTGGGTTTCTTTTAAACTTGTAGTTCTGAGCATCAATCTCCATCTAATAAAAGGAGGAAGAGGAGTTCTTGATATTTTTTCCTGCAACCAACACAATCTAGTCTCATCTTTGGAAGCATAGCAAAAAGCACCTCTTAAAAAGAGGAGGATCTGATTTCTTGATATAAAAAAAAATAAGACTTGCTTTTAAAATATGCTAACAGTAATATAAAGAAAAAAAGAAATAATGCTGGGTTTGTGTGGGAAGGAAGCATATTTAAATCTAAAATGAATGATGTACCTTGTAATTACAGGAACCATTGAAAAAGATAGTCAGAATTAAGATACTTTAAATATTCACACTGGAATATTAATTTGAAAATTTTGAAGTGTGTATAAAAGCACATAAACAGAGGCAGTTGATAAAGGGCTGAAGTTAAAATCAACTCAGAGAAAGAAGTCAGCCTTCTTAAATGAAAGCTAAAATTGTCACTGAGCTGAGCAGTCAGGGCTTTAGGCAGCCTGTGGCTCTGCACCTTCGGATTTAGGGCTGAATTGTGTATTTTAGAGCGCCACAGCTGCCTTCCAGTGATGCCTTTCTAGAGCACGTGAACTCTGAGAACTCTGAAAAATTTTCATCAAAACACCCTTCTCAATTTTTACTCGCCAAACAATGATTAAGCACAATTATTAAGCTTGCAGCAACAGAAGTAACATATTTCTTCTGTTATGACAAAACCCTCATTGCTTAATGCGTTTTTATAAGACAGTTACAAAGCATTTTATGTTTTTACGGCCATTTTACATCCCGTTATTAATGTTGCTTATTTAGCTTGCTGTATGGAAGATGTTTTAACTGACAGACGATGATATCTGTATTAACAGCTACAAATGAAACTGTGTACCCGTTGCGTATTGAGAGACGGCAGGGTTTTCCAGCAAGGATGGTGCTTATCCGAGTGCAGAACCGGCACACGACTCCCGCGGTGCCCAAGTCCCGTTACAAAGTTCGGTGGGATTTCAGTGGGGTAGATGTGTTGTATCATTTTTCTGTCGAGGGGAACATTTGCCATAAATATTTTCTTCGTAAAAGATTTTGCCTCCTTAAAATGTCACACTGAGTGCTCAGCATTTCCTTCCGCCTCCCCTTGTGTCGCGCTGATAGATCTGCTTAACCCACCGACAGCTGCAGAAAGCTCAGGGGAAATGAAAGTTGTCGTTCCTTGTTCGTCTGCTTGTTTGTTTCACTTCAACCCCACAGTTGTGCCTTCTTCCAAAGATGTTCTGAGACTCCGGGAGTGCTTTTTTAACGCCGTTGACATGTTGGATTGACACCTACATTTCATTAGCTCACCTACCAAACACCTTGGCTGCTGAGCACAACCAAAGAGCTCCTTACCAAAGCGCGGCCTCGGTGTGGGTGATTCATCTGCACAGGTTGGTGGTTCGTTTTGAACAGCACCTGCCAAAACAGCTGCTAATGCTTTTTGTTTCAACATCATTGAAATACTCACACCTACTGAGCTATTTTCTGTCGACACCCATCCCAAGGACCACAGTCTCTCCTCCCTCAAAATGGTTTTGAGCAGGAAATCATGGTTTGAGCTTTTACGGGGGTCCTTAACCCGCCAAATGACAAGCAGGTTGATCAGCCCTAACACAGCCCCAAGCCCATCTTTGCTTTTGTCTTCATCCCACTCGCTATGTAAAAACGTCTCCCTTCTCTTTTATCTCCATAGGAGTGCAGTGCTTCTCAATTTGTGTTTTAATTTCTTCTTGAGTCTGCTGAAAAGCATTAAGCACGTCGAGTCCTACAGAACCGGCTCCAGACTGTCCATCTTTCAGCTGGCATCCATTTCATCAAGAGCTGTGAAAACCTTTTTGCATCATCCAGCAGATTTCCGGAGAGATTCGGACTCCTCGGGGAGCTCCAGTGGTTATCATAGTCCTGGTGTGGCACATTCAGAAATCTCTCAGAAGCAGCATCTGAGAAAGGTTTGTTCAGCCAGGGTCTGAGCTGGAAATGGTCAGCATTGCTTCCCACCACCACAGTACAACGCCGGCTCCACCGGTTCTTGCAAGAGCCCCTTAGAGGTACAATTCCCTTCTTTTGCTGCAAATCAGGAACACACATTTATAAGCCTGTAGTTACATTTTAAGTGACTAACCAGTTGAAGGAGTCACCAAAAAATGTACATTAAAGTCATCAGGTCAGATCTTGGCTACAGAAAGCTGGAGTGACTCACTTCATTTCAGAGCATGAGTTGAATCAGTTCAAGATCTTTCTTTGAACTAAGAAATATTTTTAGAAAAAATACTTGTCATTGTAAAATTTTTAGGATAGGAAAAATAATAAGCAACTCAACGTTGCTAGATAAGGGTAAAAACAGCCTTTAAGACCTCTTGAGCAGGAGATTTTCTAATGGATTGTATTGGAATTTCTGCTTATAATTACTATCCTGCTTTTAATACAAATTATTATTTTGTGCACAGATTTTATTTTTTGCATGTAATACAGCCCCAAAATGTTTCAATGAAAATTCCACAATTTGTAACTTATAGTGAGGATATAACCAAACAAAAAAAAAGATTGAGTTTTATTTTTTCCTTATTGAGCCAAAAACCAGCCGTCATTTCATCCCACTGATACACCTACAGGCAGCATCGTCAGTGCGGCGTGCAGCGCACATACCGCACCGGGGCTGGTCCCCAGGAGTCTGTTCCTCCTGAAGCCGGGCCAAGCCAAATCGGCACAGTCCCGGATGACACGCTGGCCTTCACGTGACTTCTCCAACCCCATTTCTGATTTGATCAACCAAGATCAGCCTGTTGTTTTCCACCAAGGAGGCTCTTGTGGCTTGGTCCCAATTCCCCGGCACTCTTCCTTTCTCCCCCAAGACCCGTCTGTCCGTCCCTGGCGTCGGGTGCGTTTGCGTCCCTGTCTCCCAGGGCTGTTCTTGCTTTGCAGGCTTATCTTCATGATGTACTGACAATTTTTGTCTATCAATCAGTTCAATCTGTCTTTGTTACCTGTAGTTCCAAGCTGTTTTGGTTCTGTTCCCTTGCAGTTCCTCTGTGGTCTCCTGCTGCTATGTGTGCCCAAGGGACGGATGAAAGAAGGATTTGGGTGATACTGGATCCAGACTTTAAATTCCAATCCAAATCCTGATGGTCAGAAACCTGGGAGGACACAAATCCAAGCGTTTATTTTATCTCCATTCTTAACACATTTTACACCTTGCCGTGGCCTCAAAACGAGGTAAAACTCTGCGTTGCCTGAGACCTCGGGATGTAAACAAGCGTGGCTCTTGCTCCAGAAGCCCAAAGCAGGGAGTTTGGGAACTCTGCCTTCTGGGGCACTTCCCCTCCTTCCTGCTCAGCGCTGCTCTGCACCTGCAGAGCCGGTCCAAGACAGGGTGACCCGTGTGTCCCCATCCCCACCCACCTCCCAGGGTGTCCCCTCCCCTCCTGCCTGCTTCCGAGCTTTCCGCTCTTCCTCTACATACGCGAGTTTTCTTGTCATGCTCTGAAACACAGAGCTCACAAAGATGTATGTGCAGCTCTGGGGACTTGCAATATTCAACCAATTTAACCAATATTTAAACAATTATTTTCTTGGAAAGCCAGAGGGAGATCATGGCAGTTTCTTCTCTCCTCTTGAGAAATTTCATTTCTACGGGAAGCCGGTGAAAGGCAGCGATCCCCACCTGAACTGTGGCTCAGCAGCACAGAGGTGTGGAGGCGACGGTGAGGAACCGCAGAAGCAGCAAACAAATGGCACCTTGCTGAGCTGGAACTGGTCACTGCCCCTGTATTTTAAAGAAAAACCTGATATTGCTCTTTAATAACTGCGTGTGGTCAGGATGGTAATTGGAACGACACTGAAAATGCCAGGGCCGCGGAGCCAACGAGAGCCGCTGAGGCCGTGCTGAGAAATTGATTGCGCGGTGACTCAGAGAGGGGCCACCCGCCGAACCAGCCGCCTCGGCGGGTGAGGTGCAGCAGCTCCGCGCGCTTCCCGGCCCGTCGATACATTTTCAGCGCACACACAGACCTATGAGTGTGTGTATATATATCCACACAGATTACACATCGACATTTAAATATAATGTACTGCCAGAGTTAGGAGGTTTTAAATATCTGAAGGATGTGGTATCTTGGAAACCGGTTGCCTCAAGTTGCCCAAATCAATTACAGAGTGAATCAACACATCGCTTCAGCGTGGGAGCAGCGAGCAGGCAGCGTCCTCCCCGTCCCCATCCCGGGTGGGAGCACGTCGGGGGAACGGCTCCGGCCGCCCCGGCCGCTCCTGCTCCCCGCTGCGGCAGGGCGCCTGAGCAAGCAGCTGCGGCGAATTATTGAATATCTGTTATCTCAGATGGCTTCTGCAGCTGGAAGTTGATTTAAAGGGGGGAAAAAATGGAAACATAATCTACAAAGGTGATTTGACCCCTCATTATGAACATTGGCACAAAATGGGGGGGTTTTATTAGCTGATTGTTGAGCAAGGCTTATTTTCTCTTTTTTTTTTTTTTTTTACAAGTCATTCAGACAAATAAGCAACACACACTCTGAAAATTAAGTCATGTGTGCTCATCCTGTTTCTTGAGGAGGAAACAGATCACAGCAGGTGTCGAGTGAGCGCATAGCCCACTGGCAGCAGCAAGAAATGACATTTTCATGCGAGCGCTCAGGGGTTTATAAGAAGAAATTTTAGCTGATGTTGTGGCCCTGAGCTCACGGGGAGGCAGAGGAGGCACTCAGAGGGGATCTGCCCCACAAAGGGTTAAAACAAGGACCCTGGGCCGAGGGCTGGGGCTCCGGGGAAGGCTCATAGCTCGCTGGGCTTTACTGGTTAGGCTGAAATCCTCCTGCTTGGCAGCCCAGATATCGTGTGAGCAGCGAATAACCTGGTCCAGAAACAAGAGCCAAACGCGTTCATTCGTTTTAGCCCTCTCAGATCAGTTTTGCTTCTCTGGCCAGCTCTGTGAAAATGCTGAAATTTTAAATTATGGTCCAAAAATGGGATTATGTAGCTAGGAGAGTGTGGGTTGCTGAGAGAAGAGATTGCTGAGCTAAATATTTGGCAGAATTAAGAAAACCAGGAAAGACATGTGGGCATGAAGAAATAATTCAATATTAAATTTCTGGCAGAATTCATAAAATCTGTTTATAGTTCAGATCACGGTGAGCCATTTGCTTACTATTATTGGAAATAAGGTCCGAGGGATTTTAGTGGCAATGGTTTGCAACTTAAGAGAGTGAAAGTATTAACACAAGCAAATTAACCTGCAGTCTTTGTTAGGCACGGCCCGCAGCCGCTCTCCGCACGGCGTCGGATGGCGAATACCTGCTCCCAGCTGCCGCTGCAGTGACTTGGCTGTCCCAAGACGTGCCCTCCCGGGGCGTTTGCTCCTCTGCTGCCACAGGCTCCGTCCGTCTTTGATGGTGGGTACTTGCTGGTTGTCTGTCTTTAATTCACTTCAAATTCCCCTTTGTTCCAACTGCTTCCATGGGGGTTTTGTTCTTCTCCCTCCCTCCCTGGATCTCCCCCTCCTCTAACCAGCTTTCTCATCTTTCACGCTTTGTCCCATTTCTCCTTCCTCTCCCTCATTCCATCTATATTCCCTTTCCTCTTGGCCTTTGCCACCATGTTCCCCACTGGCCTTGCTCTCAGCCCGCTCTCCTCCCCAGGAGGACTGGAGCTGCCGCCGCTGCTCCCGGCACGCAGCCGGAGCCCACCGGCACCTGAACCCAACGCCAGCCAGAGGGAGAAAGGACGCTCCTGGGGATACTCCACCATCACTTCTCAAATAACGAGGGGAAAGAAGCACCCGTTACACAGCTGTAGCCTTGGATTTCTGAACCAAGCGGTCACCTGGGAAGGTGAGACAAGGCCACGGGACAGACAGCTCCCACCGCCTGCTCTCTTCTGGAACGCTCCGCTTTGGGAGCCTCAGACCAGCAGGAAGGGCTTCAAATAGGGCATCAGCTGTTCTGAAGCAAATGTAGCTCAAGGAAAAAAGAAAACATCCTCTAACTGGAAACGAAGAGGCTGTTTTGGGAGGGTGCCCCCCCAGCTCCCCTTCCCCGTCTCCCCATTAACGCCTCAGCCCCGTTCCCGACCCACGGAGAGGCCCAGCCCCGCGGGACACACAGGAGGTAAGGACGGCACCGGGCTACCCCGCGGCAGGGATCTGCGCTTGTGGTTTCGAAGGGCACAGGGTGGCTCCGTCCTTGCGCTGCTCCCTGCTTTAGCAGAGCTGGAAAACGTCTGAGCTGGTGAGGGGCTGCCGGGGGCCGGCTGCTGCAGGGACCGAGGCGCGAAAGCACGGAGACGCCACACGCAAACGCACGGTGTGTGCGGCGCGTCGGAGGGGTTTGCTGGTAATTATTTAATTACGTGATACGAGAGAAACAAGGAAGCAGCAGAGCGGGGAGAAGGATCACCTCGTGTTTGACTCACGTGGAGGTGGCCGATGAAATCCAGCGCGTCCCTGCAGAGAACGGGCGACGCCGTGGTCCGAGCGGGGCTGGCGGGGACGCCGCTGGCCTCCCGCCCGAGTGGTAACACTGCGGTCTTCTTTTCCGGGCCTGCCAGACCAAAAGGCAGGGCTGCTTCAAGCAAGTGTCAGGATGCGATCCTCTCCCCGTCGCCGCAGCGTGAGGTCAGCTCACCCAAAACCCTTCTGGGGAAAGAGGTAACAGACCATTCATTGAAAATTTCACATTAAACAGAAAAGAGGAGGAGAAAGTTGTGGGAATATTGGGGCTAGTGAGATTTTTTCTTTCAAAAAAAATCTCTAATCAGCTTTCTTTTTAGTGAAAAAATTTACACAGTGCATTATTCCAGATTTCTAGTGAAAGAGGAAAATAACAAAAAATCCAGAGAAAATATTAGATGAAGTATGAAAATTTTCAGATGTCCTTGGCAGGATTAACAGAGCCTCTCCTCTCCTCTCCTCCTGCTTTCTTCCCTACTGTAATAAATGAAACAACTGCAAGGAAATAACCAGAAAACACCTTTTTTTCTCTCATTTTTTTTTTCTTTCTCCCGTTATAATTTCCCCTCACCCTTTGCAGCAGGAGCACGGAGATGGAGCGGCCACCCCAGCTGTCCCAGCTTGTTGCACGTCACCTCGTCTCACGGAGCAGCTTTGGTACCCTCACAGCTAATTCCTTGCGGAGGAAACCGAACCAGAACAGGAGCGCAGCTGGGGATTCTCAGCCAGGCGCTCGGTCCGTAGGCTCACAGCAGCGGTGGCGCAGAGCAAGGCCCCGCGACCGCCCCGTACGGGTGCCACGTCCCGGGCAGGGATCCCACGCGGGGCAGGGGCAGCCGGGGCAGCAGCGGCAGGGCCGGATCCAGCCACCCTGCCTTCACACCAGGCACGGGAAGAGAGGCTGCGGGGAGGCTTTTACTGCTCCTGAGCAGGATTTGGCATCATGGCCAGAGGTTCAGAGCATCGCCTCCTCCAGAGCAGCAACCTGCTCCCCCCGCAGCAGCCTCTTGCCTGGCCAAAAAAACCTCCCTGGGGCTGCTGGCAGCAGTCAGGGCAGTTTTTCAGCCCCCCACCCCCCTCAGCAGGACTCCTCCAGTGACTGCAGACAATATTCTATCTTCTTTTGGACAGCGTTTCTTTTTCAGGCATTTCTTGCAGAAGCACAGTGTTCAGCCAGGAGAGAATACAAAACAGCTGGGAGGCTCCGTGTCGGGCTGCAGGTCCCCAGATGCTTCACTTTCATTTCCAGGAATTATTTCCTTCAGGTTTGAACGGATCCAGGACGTTTTGTGTACCAGATACATCCTTGCTTGTTCTTCAGTGCGCTAGCAAAAATACCAGTGTCAAGTCTCTTTAGATATTGTCCTGAAAATCCTGTTTATTCGTTACTTCTGCACAGCACTGGGTTAACAAAAACCCGAGTTTAAGACTGATCTGGTTACTCCAATGCGCTGGTTCAGCTTCTGCGGATGATCCTACCAAAGTCAAACCTGACGGTGTCGCTCAGGACAGAGAACACCGTGTCACACGCGCCGGTCGTTATTCCTCTACAGCACACGTCGGTGTAACGTGACATGGCTGCACCTTCAGGCTGATCCCAGTCTCCTGATTTCTAAATGCCGGATTCCTTATTTTAATATTAGATTTATTTTTCATTTAAATGCAAATCGTTGCTTATTTTGAAATACGGAGCGTGGGGACAGTTTAAGGCATTTTCCCCAGTTCCGGGGGGTTTTGGCCACGAGGTGGCAATGCAGCCACAGCCACATCCCCACCTGGGCTGGGCTGTTCCCCAAAACAGCCAAGTTCCATGTCACCTACGAGTTTGTCACCAAATCTTTGGTGTCAGACAGATTTACTTCCTCTTTCTTTCCCTTGGTCGTGGTACCGCGCCGTGAGCGCTTCGGGACAGCCGTGGTCCTGATTCCAAAAGCAAACAGCGATCGACACGAGCAGTTTTTGCCAGGTTCCCATCAGCAGGGCAAACCAAGCGCTTGGATGCCGGCTGAAGTCGGAGGCCGCGGTGTTTGGCTCTGGAGACGGGGGAGTTGGGAAGCACTAAGGAGCACTGTCAGCATGCACTGTAACTGAGCCAGCTCGCGTTTATCTTTAAAGTAATTTAAAAAAAAAACCCAACGCAAAACATTTAAGCATTAATGGTTCACCTGAATCAGTCAGGGCTGCTGTTAGTGTTGCATGTTAATTGCTTTCATCCGACGTAAATTCACGTTCTGCACAGGGAGAACATTTCAGACTGTTCCCGGGACAGAGCGGTGCAGGTTCTGTCTGTGATTCTGAGCAGCCTCTCCAGAAACCAGTGACAGATTAATTTCAGCCCTCCCTAACCCTCCCCAGTAGAGTTCATCTCCGCCAGCGCCTGTTTCCCACCCCGAGATCCCACTGCCGGCCGTCACCGCGCTGCTGTTCCCTCCCCTCGTGGCCCAGCTCTGTTCCAAACGAACACAAACTCGTTACGGGGAACGGCTGCGGGAACCAAAGGCTCTCTCTTCCAGGTTGCTGCAAGACTACGGCAGAGGTTATGGTGTTTGCCCACTTTGGTTTTTATAAACAGAAAACTCTGAGCTGCTGAGAACTGTGGTGAAAATCGAGCGTTTTCTGTTTGCTTCACAGCAGATGTCCGCAGCCCAGCGTGAGGAAGCTGCCGACGGCCGCGAGCCCCCGACCCGCGCTCAGCCTGCACGCCGCTGCTGCGGACGTTCCCTGGAAAGCGGGTTTATTGCAGAAATCCCCAGTGCCACAGAGGAAACGGCAGAAGGAGGAAGCAGAACGTAACATGCCGGTGCTGAGCCCTGCGGTAATTAACTCTCCATGCTTTGAACAGGACTGAATTTTTCCAAGGCAATAATAAATACAGCAAGGGAGAACTTCATGTAGGAAAAGGAGTTCGTTAACCTTTATTTCATTTCTCCATAGTCCCAAACTTGACAGACGTAGAAAAATATCCTTGAGTCTAGTAGACAAATTTACCAATGCTAAGTAGCCCTTTACTCTGACCGTCTGGGCCATTCTAGGTACATTTGTACAAGCAGTACTTCAATTTTTTTTTTTTTTTTTTCATTGAAAGGTTCTGCTAAACTAGAAACAATAAACTACAGAGGAAAAACTTGATCTACAAAGCATGCATATGAAGGTATCTCCCAAAACGTAAAAAAAAAAAATAATTAAAAAAAGCAAACCAACCTTGACACCTATTTGGAGGAGAAAACAATTTAGAACAATTTAAGAAAAAATAATTAACTAAAGACAAGTCAAAGCAAATTCCATAAACTATTTGTGGATAAGTTAAAATATCTATGGCACAACTTTTCACAAAAAAAAAAAATTAAGGCAAAGACCAACATTTTATATAAAAATAGCTGAGCAGGCTTCTAAAGAAGGAAATAAGCATTTCTCATGAGGACTCTGTTAATACGAGATTATAAATACCCTTATATATACAGAAAAAAATCGATCCAAAGGTATGGAATATTTCACCAGGCATCCATCTTTCAAATAAGCCAAGATCCTATGTCCTGGACCATGGTGGAGGTACTTCAGTTTCGAGATTTATAGCAGTTTCTTTGCTACACGTACTGATACAAATAATAAAAATGTAATATAAATATCCATCTTCACAGAGAAACTCAGTAATTCACTCAGGTTACAAAGAACTGGCCCAGAAAGAAATGACAGAAGTTTTGAAATTGTCAATTATCTTACGGTTTGTAGTAAGGAAAACATCCAAGTTATACAATAATGTTCAAACTTTCAGATTTTTTGTTTTGTTTTGTTTTAAAATTAAACTGATACCTTTAGTGAAACTAAAGCAGAAATTAGCATGGCAGAAGATTCCTTACCTCTTCATAACTACAGCAGCTTGTTCATTTGCCAAGATCACTTAGAAATACCATTACTATAGGCATTTTAATAAATTTCCAAGCCTAAAAGTTATTGGTTTTGCAAGGAGTTAAACTACAAACCATACTTGTATTGATGTCTTTGAGTAAACTTCCAAACTAGGTAATCAGGATATGGTAAGACATAAAATATATTTTAGAAGAATTACATTAATATTTTAAGTGAAAATACCTTTGTAGGGGTTAATATGATGATGGAGTTCAGTATATTTGTGCACATTATAAATAGCCATACATGTATTCATATACACTCAGTAATTCCAAAAATAATCATCCAAATGATAGAATTTCCATCAGAGAATACGATTTTTCCCCAACACAATTCAGTGGATTTGCCAATGGCTTTTTGAACCGTATTTCATAAAAATTTAAGATCAAGTAGAAGCTCTTCTCTTCCAAGGTTTATTGTCACTTTCTTGACTAAAAGCCCAGGATCTTCATTTCTGCTCCTCAACCGCAGTGCCCGTGCCTCACCCCCGCCCCGCCCCGGGCCGAGGAGGCCGGTACGCTGGCAGCCTTCCCCGCGTATTTCGGAGAGACATCGTGATGGGGAAATTCCAGGGACTCTTAAAATGAAACTTTACTCCAAAACACGGTCTGCATCTACATTAAACCTCGCCTTGCTACCGATTCGTTTGAATTTAACGCTTGCTTAGAAGCAAATCAAAATTGTTTCTACAAGGTTTCTATACGTTATGCAAAAAAAAAAAAAAAACAATAGCTGAAACAAAAAGATGAGGGCATATTATGAACCGTTATGTCTCAGAAAAATGTAGAATCCTATTCATTACATTGCCAAGATTCATTATTTCACTGTTTTCTCTGATAAATTAATCCATGATGCATTGGGAAATGTTACAACAACCACTTAGTACCAGAATAAAGGACAATACCCATTCCTTACGGTGGCTACACCCCAAATAGCACAGCTAGCCGCTGACTACACCATCCTTCAGCTTTAATAAAGTTACACCGTTAACACACACTGATCTTTTCTCCCTAATCTCACATCTTTATTAGTTCATTCTCCATATTCTGTTTGAGAGAAATACATAAAAAAAATAGTCCTAAAATAAAAACCAAAGTGAATGTCTCGCATTCAACTAAAAAAGCACAAAACTGAAGGCTGCATGTTGGAAATAATTTATTGCCTATAAAACGTTTGTAAAAATGCTTTGAGTTCACATGTGCTGTGTGGTTTTCCAGGTGGTGTCACGTTTCAGAGGTAGCGTGTGTAAAATGCAATACAGAATTCAAAAAGAATTATTGACTTAGTTCAGTAATACAGTAAAAGGTTCACCAGAACCGGAGCACTGACCTGAAACCATTTTCCTGACAGGAATATTCCGACGCGTCTCTTACCAGAGAGGATTGCTCATTTGTTTAAAAACAACAGCCAGCACAAGGCCGAGGTTCTGCCCCGTCTGCATCTGCGTCTTCTGACCAAAATGTCAGCTGCTGCCTTGCAGAGACAAACAAACACACCGTAGTCAGAACCAAACCCTATCCTGCCACGGAAAAAACCCAGTTTTGTCGTACCGCTTGCTCTTTTTTTGCTCGTAACTAAGATTTCACATTTGGCCAACGTGAGGGATCTGGGCAGTGGGACTGGAGGTAGTAAATCAAGCTTTTGGTTGTACCCTTACAAGTGACAAATTCAACGTTTCGGATATTCTGTGCTATTCCACTCACGCACATCACTGTCCTTCCTTCCGCTGCCGGTGTCCTGAGACCAACAGTCGGCTGCGAGCAGAGTTCCTAGGGAAGGCTTAGTGCTGGGCATCAGCTTCCTTTCACCGTTACTAGGACAGCAACGCAGCAGAGATCCCGAACCGGGTAGCTGATGGATTTTCAGCAGCAATTTCCACAGTAAGGATGTTCACGATGCTGCTGCTTTCTCCTATCACTTCAGCTGCATCACAACAGCAGACAGAGCTGTCTGTTTGGAGAACGGGCTTGGTAAGCTGCTTCCCAGCGTAAGACGACGAAGACAGAACCGGTACGTTCCTTTGTGCGCTCAGAGGGCTGCAAAGCCCACGATCCGCTTGTCATTTTCAGACTTTTTATTGCCTTAGCGAAAAAGAAATACTTGGAAGGATTAAAGTGCAGTGCTGCTTCAAGAACCAAGCACTCAGGAAAACTGATGCTCGTGTGGTACGGCTGTTTGTGTACTTCTAAATCTGCCAAGAACTCGCCCATTAGAATATTTACTGTAACTCACTCCTGTTAGACCTTTAGACTTGACAGAAGCCTCATCTGCAGGGGAATGGGAAGAGGCACAGCTTCAGAGACAGCTTTCTTCAGTACAAGCAACCTTGCTCGCATCAAAGACTTTCACTGCTCCCTGAGGGGAGCGAGCGGCCCATCTCTGGGCTGAAGGCTCTGTTCTCTACCTTTTCCCACTTTGGTGTCGTCAGAAAGACACACTTTATCATTCGTGGTCCGACAGGTGCATTAGGAGAGAACAACGCCAGGGAAGTCATCTTCCATGGACACAGCAAGGGAGAGCCTTCACAAAAACATCAACGGTGGCACTTCTGCTGCAGCGGTCACTGACGTTACAGAGCCAAACCAGCAAACAGCAAGGGGGCTTATTTCTGTCACCGTAACACACCGCAGTGTGAGCTTTGTCCTGGAAAGTCCATGCAAGTGATGAACCAGCACTTCATGTGGGCTTCCATTATCATCCTCCAAAGAGAGGAAGTAACCACAAACCAAACCCTACCGTACCATGGGCCCAGAGAGCACCCCCAGCGCTCCCCTTCCTGTGAAGAACCTTCAGAATTTCACGAGTATCCCGCTGCCCGTGTATCAGAACACGATGCCAGACAATTACTGAGACCAGGTTGGAAAAAGAACATTCCCAGTTCTCTCACACTGCTCTCAGGTGCAGCTGAACAAGTCACACAGATCGGAATGCAACCTGCAAACTCCATTAGCACGTTATGGTGCCCGTCAGGGACACAAGCGAACCAAAAAACCCCGAAATCACAAAGCACGGGTGTGGTGCTGAAGTGCCAGACTGGATACGTGGTTTTGTAGCTCTCAGGGATGTGAAGTGTTCCGTCCAGGATCTTGTAAGCTGCTCTTCAGCCCCTACACCGCAGAACTGCTCTGGCTGCAGTGATTTAAAATACCAGTTCTGGTAAGATTTCTGTTGTAAATACGACAGGAAATAAACATCGATATTGAAAAACCCCCGCAGAACAGCTGTGCAGGTTGTCCTATCTGGCATTTTGTTAAACAGGACGAGAATTTACGTTCCTTCTTCCTGAATATCCCATAATGCTGTCAAGTGATCCAGGGTATGAGAGCATGACTGCATCGCTATGTTTTGTCTTGTCACCCGACAAGAGAAGAGAGCCAAAGAACAAATGCCCCCAGGGATGAGGTGGACGCCGACTGCCGCTGGAGTTTCACATCCTGAAGAGGATTCCAGCTTCTTTGAGAAAAGGGACTTCCGCAATTGCTTGAATCTGGGAGTAGCTCATGCAAAATGAACTCCTTCGATTTGTTTGGCATATGGAATAGAAGCAAGACCTAGCAAAATATGGATCAAAGTTTTTCTTGTGTAAAGGTGGATGACTTAACTGACCATGAAATCAACAACTCTCATTAAGAGTATCCTGCCTTTCGTCCTGGGAATTTAAGTGGAAGAAGCAGGAATAGGGTGTAAATAGTGGCAAATCAACAGTACTAGGTTTGTTTTTTTTTTCATTTCAGCAAAGCTCCCAGAAAACAAGGTGTTTCATTGTCAGGGGCACAAATTTCCTATCTAGAGAGAACAGTGACAGAAAGCATTGTTAGCCCCGTACAGAAAGCCCTTTATAAATGGTTTTTCAGAGTGAGCAGAATTACAGTTGAGCTCTATCTGACATCTGAAGCATAGTACTGTGATCTTTGCTCCAAACCTTCATTAATTTTACATCGGTGGTCATTTCAACAGGCACGTCAACACTGCTCCTCCTCTGAGGAAGGCTGTGAGGAGGCGTCCGCCAGCCAGGAGGTGACATTTCAGCGCCGGCGGTGAAAGGAGGAGTAACCTGCGCCTCCCTTCCTCCTGGGATTCCTCTCTGGGTTTTAATGCCTCAACTCAAATGCAGGCCCAACAGCCTGGTTTTGTGGGGTTACCCTGTAGGAGAGGTGGGAAGAGGTCTTTTGGGAACTGAACTGTAGAGCAGCCAGAACTGTGAAACTTTTGGTTTTTTTTAAAACAGCTTCTAAAACTGCTACTATCCTTTATGCAGCTGGCACTTAACAAAACTGTTAAAAGTTCCCCACGCCCAAGGACAACACAGAGACAGAAAAAACCTGAAAGAACAGAGCTCACTGCCGACACTAAAAAAAAAAAAACAGCTGTAGAAGTGATGAGGGAGGAACAGATCAGACTGAGAAAAAACTAAAATCATGAGTTAATCCCAGTGTTAAAGAAAAAAAAAGTGTTATTACTCCAACACTCTGCATTTTCTGAGCTACACCTGGGATTTTAACTGAAATTAAGGGGATTACTTACTGTACTGCACGAATAAGGATGCACCGGAGGAAATTCTTATTTGGCATGAAATGGAAAGATCGGGCTTTCTACCAGACTGGAAGGTATCTGCTTCAAAAACGCCTGCTGAGGAGCATTCAGATTAGAAGTTACAGAGCATCAATAAGATGGGCACGCACCGACACGCCCCACTCCATTTATCCGAACGTGTCTGCACATCCATTTCATCAGAGGAGTAAAAGGAGTCAATGTCAACGGCGGCTGGGACAGAAGAACTTCGTATCAGCCACTGACTGCAGTCAAGCTCACAGTTTCCAAACGATTCGTCAGACAGGGCCACTTCCAGAACCGGTGACATTTAGAAGATCTGCAAAACTCAATTCCAAACACTTGAATACCTTTCAGGATGCAATGACAGCGCTGGATTTCTGACAGTGGTTTGATAAAATGGAGCAGAGTTTGTGTAAAAAAATATAAAACTAATACTTAAAACAATAAACAGAATTTTGCATCCAGACTCTGACAAATAAAACCTGTGAGTACATTCATAAAACCCTACTGTTGTCCCACTGCTACTGTGAGAATATCAGAAAGTAGCGTTCTGCAGCTATCAGGTTTCCCGTATCCATCTAATTTGTTACAACACTTGTGACTGCTGCTTTACATTAATAATTTATTGACGATAATTCAAATTTTTCAGTTAGCCTTTCAACGTTTTTTCAGCTATTTTGGTCAGAAAATGGAAGATTCAACAATCTGAAGTCACATAATGAAAAACACTTTCGTTTAATTTCAGATTTTCAAAAGGGTTCAAGCACAACTCATAAAAAGCCTATTATTCTGTTTGGATCCCCAATTTTTAGTCCACCTACCTGAGTAAAAATGGGGAAAATAATAAACAGGACTGGTGAGTAAGCAATTCTGAAGAATTAGCTGTCTGTATAAGAGGACATTTGTTTCTCACTATTGGATCCCTGCTCAAAAAGACTTTGCTACAGAGCAAGAGTTATTCTGGAAAGTCAGAAGTTATCCTAATCGAGGCCAAACTGCTAAAAGTGAAACCTTTTCTCACACAATTCTTTCATTTACCAAAAACAACATTCGAAATGTCTTGACACTGCAAACCGTGGCCGTGACCGACTACAGTCGTCCTTCAGGAAGGTCTACTTCCCCTCGGGCCTTCTTTTTTGGACTGAAGAACACTGGACAGCAAAATGCCGATCCCGTGAAACCTACACGTTACGCGGGGTTTCTTTTTTGTCAGTTACCAAAAAATAAATCACAAACTGTCTGAGGCATTTTTCTCTGATAAAGATGACAAGCTGAATGAGGTATCATCAGGCTCCGGCGACGTCTGATTGAAATCCATTTCTTCTAGGTCAGGAGGTAAGTCTGAGAGCAGTGCCTGTAAGTAAAAAATATTACAATACAATATTAGGCACGTGTTCTCCATCAGCATAAAACGTCTGTTAAACATGGAGTGAAAAAACTTTGTTGAGCTTGTCAGCCAGTGTTGACATTGGGTGGGTAAAGAAAAAAAGCCAGTGTTGCTAGAGAGTGAAAGAGAAACCATTGGTGTAAGACGACACGCCTTACAACAACCACCCCAAAAGTTACTTCAGTTATTGTGGAAACAGCTCAAAACAATTTTTTCTTCCAAACTGGATGAAACCAAATGATTTATATTCATTTATTTTATTCATGTATTTTAACATGCAAAAGCTTTAAAACAACTCGATGCTGCCGTCAGGTTCATTACCACTTCAGTGATCTATCGATTTACCTCAGAGATTTCAACTTTCCTTCTCTTTATATTCAGTTCACATGTTTTTATGAAAAAAATATGGAAAACAACCATAAGCCAAACTTATTTTGGATGGAAAAGCGTTCTAAGTTTCTTTCTTGCAAGTTATAGCTTCTATTTTTACACCTGAAAAACTGCAGATCGTAAAGGCGAAAGGAAGAAGATGAAAGGGACAACATCTGTTCCGAGATAAAGCACAAAATGCTCCTCATCCAAGGCGTGCTCCAACCAAGCATTAGAAGAAGTGCTGTGTATTAAACGCGCTGCAGTAAAGCTGAAGCAGCCCGGCTTTTTTCCCCGCAATCTCACATCTCCGATCCCGCAGCAGACAAACCCCAGTCCCTCGGTGACACTGGTGCTCTGGCCGTCCCTCTCTAACAGTCACGCTGCTTTGCCTCTGTCACTGCTTGTGGAGATTGCAAGACCCTTCCTTTATCTAAAGTTCAGCTTTTCTTTGGCTGTAAGATGTTCCGCACAACACTGCCCTCATCACAATTTGAGCCTCTGGGCACTCTGATTATTAAAACCGACTTCAAGACTTCTGATTATTAAAACTGACTTCAAGACTTACCTGCTGCTGTTCTTTATCATCTGATTTAATAGCGAGTATCAAACTCCGAGTGAACGTCTGGAGCTCAAAGTACTTCTGTTTGTGATTCTCCAGCTCATTCTCAATGAATCTGACTTCTTCATTCTGCGGGGGAAAATGACAAAGTTCTGGCAATAACAAACAGCGCTGCATCACTTTAATGACAGGTAAACTATATAAACCCAAATGTTTTCAGTAAAAATGTATTGATTATGATTCCTGCGAAAAACAGTATTAAGGAAAACCAAAAACTCTACACTTGTAGAATTTCAGAACAATGCCCGTAGATTTTGGATACAAACAGAGGTTTTTGACGAATGACCAGCAGCGTCACACTAAACCTGCCCATGTGTCTGCCATTTAATTTCTCATTATCCTCCCCATGAACCTCTTATAAAAGCAGTGCTTTTCTTTTATAAGGATGACTTCTAATTCCATTTGAAAATAAAGAAAAACAAAGCCCAGGTGTCTTCCTAGAAGTTATCTTGAAAAGGACAGCTGACTGCGAGAAGAGACAGCAACTAAATTCCATTATTAGAGCAGAAGACTTGACACAAAGACCAGGGAAAACAACTTGAAAATTCTTCAAAGCTGCCATAAATTAGAATATAATGTCCTCCAGTGCAGCTGAGTTTGACACATATCATGAACCGTCAAGCTCACCAACCTCCCCAAGCCCTCCCAGGTTACAGAATACACAGGCATTTACAAAATGGAGAAATATCAATAATGTGCACACTGTAGCTAAAAAGGCATTTTCCCAACCTTTGCATAAATAAATGTGTTACTGTACTTGCAAATCACTTAATATAAAATTACAAGCTTCATTAAAAATTCAGATTTGATAAGTACTTCGCTTTATTCCAAAGATCTCTTCTCCTTCAAACTTACCGACTGATTGAGACACAAGATCAAAACACTAAAGCTGTTGATCAGCGCAGAACTAAAATTCATTTTCTCCGATTATTTACCTTTGCAAAGATCACGTCACCTAAATAAACCTTTTCTTTTACCTTTTCAAGATCAAAGTCATTGTGCATTTCTGCAAAAGGTGTCTGCATAGTAGCACCAACTGTGCGTCCTCCGTAAGATGATAATGAAAAACCACAGAAATTGTTAGCAGTGCACAATGCACACGGAAAGGGAGCACTTCTGTGCACGGATAATTCAGGTGAAGTGTTGCCCTTACTGAGGGGTACCAGAGGCAAGAAAAAACCCACCCTTCCTTGCGCAACCACATGATTAATTAGGTTGGCAGGTTTGCATACAAAATATTCCTTGATGGCAGGCTTTGGTGACAAATTTCAATAGTGAACTTATAAGCTGACATTTTGTTTTAATGATGAAAATATTTTTTTTCAATAACACAGAACTGTGCTCCGATACCGATGCTTACATCTGCTAGACTGGCTGCAATTCAGCTCTGGTTGATACAAAAAGGTGAGACTGTGTGATGAGCTGGAAGGTTTGTACCAAGCCTTTGAAAAAGCTTGTTATTTTTTCCCAGAAAATTCACAGTTCTTCAGTCAAACCATTGCTCACCACACTGTTTCAGGCTGTAACAGCTCTGAGAATGAGAGAGAAATATTCGGGCTTTCAGCAGAAAACGAACTTAATGCATTTCTTCCAGAGGCAAGCTTAGAAGTTGCCTATTTAGCGATGGGTTTTGCCCAGCCAAAGGAAGGATTTCGGATTTATGCCGAAAACATGTAGGCACAAAGACTAATCACTAATGTCAAACAACAGACCACCAAACCACGGTTCTGTAGGGCATGCTGTCACAACAAGCCTTCCGCTGCTATGACAGGTGACATTAAGAAAAGGTCATTCCCTCTCCACATTCATTCTCCACTGCCCTCACCAGGAAAACACTGCTTGAGGGAGTGATTTTTGTTCTGAAAAGATGATCTGTTTATTATTTCGGTAACTGATTATCACTAGTAGAACATACCTGTTTTCTACGTTAAAAAAATTAGCGACGTACATTAAAACACGCTCAGTACACAACACAGAACGTGGCGTCTCTTCGGAGAGCTGTAACAGGCGTGTAACCTTTCCCGTTTGGCAGAAGACAGCGGCTGTGAGGCATCCAGCTGCTTTCCTCCCTCCCACAACTGCTGCTTCCAGGCATCCTCTGCACTACATTGTGAGAATGACTTCTTCTCAGATCCCTCCTTTTTCCTAGAGGATTCCAGCTGTTACGTCCCTTTCCAGAGCTGGCAGCATCAAGCTGCACGTAAAAGCGTGCCCTAACACTCCAAAGAACAATTCTCGTACAAAACCAAAGTTTTGGTGTAAAGGCAAAATAAATGGCTTTGTTTTGGGACAGGTGGTGGGAGCTGCAGATGCCTACAGCTACAGTAACCTAAGTCCTCTGCAGAAACGGGATTTTTCCTGCTTCCCTCTGGGTTGAAATATGCGTAACCTGGCTGTAAACAGGACGAGGAGACGTGACTGAGGATGAGGAGATGTGCACCACCACAATAAGAGCAGAGGAGTGCCATGCTCCACATGCCTTCCCTGCATTCCTTAGACACCCATCTGAACATTCCGTGAAGGACTATGCTGCTTAACATTTTGTAGTCTAATTACTCACCTTATAATCCAAAAGAGAACTCATTTGATCCACTTCTGAATTACTGATCATATCACTTTCTTCATCATCTATAATTTCTATTTTCTGAAACAGAAGTAAACAGTTCATTCCAAATATTCAAATGCACAGATCAGACAACCGACAATCCATATCTCAAGCTGCCAGGAAAGGATGCAGGTGACGGGGCCTTTTGCTTGCCGATGAGAAATTCTGAATTGCGGAGCCCCCATTAGATGGCAATCATGCACCTCAGCCACAAGATCCAGGAAGAACCCAAACTGAAACCATCGGTACTGAGAGCGGCTGCCGTGGTGACTCGGGCTGTTTACAGAGGAGGAGCTCTGTCACCACCCTTCTGGCATTAAATTCCAGGATATATCTCACTAGAACCTGCAAAAGCCTGCTTTTTATTCTGTAAGCATTCTGGTGAAGACCTCCTGCAGGGTGAAGAAGGTTATGGAAGTTTATTCCCCTGGAGCAAAGCAGACATTATGGTCAGTGACAGGCAAGCCCTAACTGACCTACTTGTCGCCTAAAAAACCAAAGAGGTCTCCTTTGGCCTTCTTGGGCCACAGTGCAAGTCCAACGCCCTGAAGAGCAGAGGATGTTGACCCGAAGGACAGTTCCAAACGCATACACATGGACGTTTTCGCTTCATTTACAAAAATTTGTGGGAGCTTTTTCTATTGGGTTTCTAAAGATACCTAAAGGACAACGTTAAAGGCCAATCTGAATGCTGGTTAGAACCTAGAAATACATTACCACTGTATCTCAGGTTTTAAAATATTCACTTCTACAGCATTTACCACTTGCATGTTCTGATTTTCTTCCCAACAGAAAACCTTACGTAAGAAAATTCTGTTAAAAGGTTACCTCAACAGGAGAAAATACAAAATTTACACGGCTTTAGCGCACCTATGAGATTTTCATTATAGAATAACTTTAATGGTTTGTTCTTGAGGTGTTATTTTAGAGGAGGCTTCATCTCTGCAGCATACGTGTATGTCTTCTGTCTGCCTGCAGACCACTCACCAGAAATTTCCTTCTAATCACCGCGGAGCAATCCTTCAGGAGAGGTTAACAGCCTCTCCCTCGCAGCACCCACCAAGCTCACAAGGATGCGTGGAAGGCAGGGAGGGCAAACCACATCTGCTGTGCTTTGGTGTCTGAGAACCCAGCTGAAGTGGTAACACCTCAAAGGCTCGGTGTCACAAAGACCTGCTGCTCCATCGTACCCTGAGTGACACCGATTCAAACGTTTTGGGTTTTAAACTCAGCTTGAGGAAAGAGTCTCTAAATAAATGCCAAACGTTCACACTAGCGTTCTCATAACTACACGTTTTAAGATAGTAAGGGAAAAAGCAGATTAGAATTTCAAAGAAGAAAACTGTATCTCTTATGCAAGTCCAATGTAACTGCATACGTTTAAAAAATGTTTTTACAGTGTTTAGAGAACAGAGTACGAAAAAACTACTCCTCTCTTTCCCCCTCTCTTATTTATCAAATTATATAATGCTGGAGTTCAGGCAGAGTGGAGAACTGCGTCTCTTGGACAGGATCTTTGCAAACCTTTCACCTTTGTCATTTTACGCTCTGCGTCTCCATGGTAAACACATCAGCCTGAAACTCAGGGCGATCACATCTCAGGGCACAGCGGGCCGTGAAGGTAAACAGGAGGGAAAGAGGCAGCTGCTTCTGTTCAGGCAGCCACAGAAAATGCAGCCGTGAGATTTCAGTTTACGCAAAAGATGATCGTATATTAACAAAAGAAAGAAGACATTTTCTCTGGTACGTATAGAGAGAGGGAAGGGAATCTCCTCTCCGCTTTCCCACTACGGTTGTGTGTGATGAATGCAACACAAGCGTTCTCGTCACGGGCTGAGCGACTGTCCTTTAACTCTGACTGCAGCAGGAGTGCAGCTGGGAACGGGAACCACCACCTGTTCATGCTGCAGATAACTTTTAAGATAAAAATCACCCTACCACTTGGGGTCTTCTCTCCTCTTCCTCCTCTCCTTTCTTCTAATTTGAGAGAAGGCAGGCTAAACAAAGGGGATATATCGCATTATTTGCCATGACTCCTCCCTCTGCCTTTCCCTCCTTGTCTCACTGCAGTCATTTAAAACCAGCAAGAACAGCTCTGCTGGGCTTAATGTGAATTCAAGTCAGAAAACAAGAAACATCTAAATAACGCCCTGCCAAGGGTATGTGAACGAAGAGTACGCACCCACCGCGTCCGACCGCACACGTTCAAGGCTAGCTGTGGCCAGGAAGCACTAGAGATGCCTGACTGAAAGCTCTCAGTTGTATTTGGGGTTTTTATTCTTACTGTCGTACTACACCAGGTACTCACAGAGCACTACGCAACGTTGCGCTTCGCACTCCAGAAAAAGAACATGGGATTGCCACAATACAGAAAAAGCCGCAGAATTCAATTTCTACTGAACATGCATAGCTCTGTGTTTTAGGACTTTTAGCAGCATTTCTTTTAGCACTCAGCCAATTCGGAAGGGCTCCTGGCACACTCAACTGAAGCTTTCACCTGGTGAAACACAGTGGTGTTGGACAAGGACCTCAAGATTAGCAATGAAGGAGGTCACGGGAGAGGAAAAGGAAGGGCATACGTACCACGTTATCAGTAGATACGGGGTTCTGGTCATCATCTTTGTGACCTATTTCTTCATTTTGAAGAGCTTCATTTGTCTCTTCTGCAGAAATAAATTAGTTTTTCAGATTTCATTCCAATTTTATGCTGAAGGAAAATTAATAGTCTTTACCACTAAATATGTCACATCTGCTAGATACAAAAGCAAAGTCATACTATCAATGTCTATTCATAAAAAATACTGTATATGTAATTAAAAAAGACATCTTATCACAAGTATTTCAGGGCAAAGTCATGCCAATCACTACCTGAAACAGGAACACTGTCAGTTACTCTCCTGCTACATACCAAAATGTTCCTATGTTTAGGTTCAGGTTGGAATATTCAAAGGTGGTGAAGAGTTTCAACTCAGAGGTGCCCAGAACTTCTTTTGATTTATGAAATAAATTAATGTGTGAAAAATCCTGCGTGCCCTGAAATTTTAGGGTACAGATCAGAATCCCACCTCCTCCTTGCAGGCACTGACTAGTTTTGAACCAAAAACTGATCAAGCAGATTATTTAATTCCTGTACGGCAAGTGTTTATTCCTAGTGAACCTTTGTACAAGCAAAGCACACACTTGAAAACAGAGCAGATCTTATCCTTAAATTTCAACCACAAGCACTGGATGATTCCATCAGCCCTGACTATGGCCAGCGTGAAAAAATAAGAAAGATGAGCATATGGATCCCTGGGATTAAGGATGTGAAAGAGGGGCGGTGGTGATGCAGGGGTGTATCACTCCCACACAGACACTGGGGTAACAGGATTTAACTGGAGATTACCAACAGTTGCAAAGAGAGGACAGGATCTAGGCCAGACCATACAGGGGCAATTATTGTTTTAAATAACTTTTCTCCCAGTAAAATACCTCTAAACTGAGCTAATTTTATTTGAAGTCATTTAAAATAAATTTAACCTGCCACTGGCCACAACTTCAGAGGAGAATGTCTGCTCGCAGCAAATGCAAATGGGTCCAAATGGGAGAATTTGGAAGAACTGGAAGAGAAGCAGGGAGCAATATGTGACCCCATGGCTACGCTGGGAGGAATGGGGGTCACTGCAGATTCACCCCAGGGCCTCTGAAACAGCGACAGCACCGCCACGCGGCACCCCTCAGTCACGACGGGCTTCAGTCGTCGAACCAAGCAACTCCCCACAGCACCTTCAACTCCTGAAATATTCCCCCTCAGGTAATATGAACCTGCACAGCTGAAACAGCCTGCACGGAGCTGCGGCCATTTACACAAAGTATGGATTCAATTAACATGCATTTAAAAAAGGTGAGGCATTAGGAGAACTTCAATGCTTAATTTTGCATCAGACTACAGGGTTTTGGTTTTTTTTTTTAAAAAAAAAATATTTACAAACTACATTTTAAAAGCAAGTGCTATCAACACTTTCACTCTACTTAGGTGACTAAAAATATTTTTTTCCTGTCTTTGAGAGGGGCTTTTGTTGTGTTTGGGTGTTTTTTATAGGTTAAGACCAAATGTGACAGTTCTCAAACATTAAAACCATCACGTATCTGTGACTGAACAGTAGGTACTGTTATTGGTGGAAGTATTTTCCAGGAAGTTCAAAATAAGCTGAGCTGCAGCAGCAAAACCCACTCCTTTGAACCGGAGAAATTAATAGAAATAATTCTTCTGGTAGAATAAAGGAATGAAAGTGGGATTCCTGGATGCTGAGAAAATCCTGTCGTTTTCTTGCACTTCCTTAAGCTTTGACTTTAATAATCTACTCATAGTCGTACAGCTTCATCCCGTTTTATGAAAGCCTCTTTCAATAAACGTGGTGTTATTCCTCACTTTAAGCTACAGAGAATTCACACTCTTCCCCTGTCACCATTTTCTTTCAAGCAGATCTGACTAAATCAATTCCTTCCCCACCTCAGGCAAATCAAGGGTTCTGCATCTCACTTGCCTTTCAATCACTCGACTCGTTTCTTTGTCATCTTATTCTCTTTACAGCAGAAGGAGACACAGCTTTCACAAATTCATTCCCAGCAGTTCTCCATTTTTCTAGTGCTTTACATCGTTCAGAGGAAATGACAAGATCGAGTCTGGCACATTAAGCTGCGATAGCATGCGCTAGATGAGACTTGGTGCTAGTTTAGAGAGCAAAGGCTCTATTGATCTCTGCTAATCGGAAGCGCTGGGAGCAATTAGCTGAGCTTATGAAGCCGGTGAAGGCGCCGAGTGGTGCTTCGCCTGCAGTACTGGGTTACGAGAGGGAGAGGGACATTGATTGAATGTGGTGACGCGGTTCTGGGAGGTGGAGTAAAAGGGAATTAAGTTCCAGACACTTATCACTCGGGATCAGGCCATTTACTGAGAACACAGGGGCACCCCGTACGTGCAGCTCTAAGGCTCTCAGCAGCCCCCTGCTACTGGATTTGATCTTTTCTGTGGGTTTGTATTCACTCGTCAGGGACCCTACACGCAGCACAGAGCGCTTAACGGCAGGATTTCTCTGTGCTCCGACGTACCGCGGAGCTCTTCTGGTTCAAGACCAAGCCTGAGCGAATGCATCTTCTGAACCCGACTCATCAGCATGAGTTTAATAGCAGGAAAGCTGGGACTCTGGTCAGCTCTGGTCAGCAGGTTCACACGCATCAGACTTGTCCAGGTGAGCCTGGCTGCTGTGATGCAGGCTAACAGGAATGGATATTCAAGCTGGCTGTGTAGCACTGGCCAGTTAACAGCATTTTTTAAAAACCTGGCTTCCTAGGGAAGTGAGACACATTTGTACTGTCTGTCCTCTCAGCTGCACCAGCCAACTGTGAACGTGCCATTTAACTTGGGATGAATCTGGCAGAAACAGAGGCTGTATGATCAAGGGTTTCTGCACGCTTCGTGATAGCAAAACTAAAAAAGTTCATACAGAGAGAAGTAGAAGAAAAAGACCAAGCAGTACCTTCAGTATGGCCAAGGTAGGTAACTTGGGACTGTTAGACACTCTTTCAGACATTTTTGAATGTGTACAACAGAGAATCCAAAGCATGCACACCGCACAAAATTAAAACCACACGCACAGTAGTAACTGCATTTTCAAATACCTTGTGAGCTTCCTTCAGATAAGCAGATTGACACTTCATCATTCCTATCATTATCATCCCCCACTTCAGTAGCAGTTTCCTCTCCTGGATTAAGTGCTGATTTAGAAACAAACTCAGATTGGTCAGAGAAATCAGCAGGACCTCCTCTAGGGGGTGGGACCTCAATCCCCATTAAACGATATTTCCGTCTTCGATTCCCAATCCAAGTCTTGTAAGAGAAATAAACATGAATGGTATCAGAAACGGTAACAAAAGCAACAGGCCCACAAGCAAGTGAAATTAGCACATCTGTACTACAGGAACAAGAGCGCAGCCAGCAATCCAAGGGAGGTGATTGCTCCCCCATGTTTGCCCCTCGTGAGGCTGTTTCCTGGAATACTGCATCCAGGTCCAGTCCTCAGGAGCAAGTCACAAGTTGCAGCAAGGGAAGCTCTGACTGGAATGAAGGAAAAAAAAAAAAAAATTGCTTTACAGTGAGGCACTGGAACAGTTTGTCCATAGGAGTCTTGGCATCTCCAACCTTGGAGGTACTCAACCTTTTACTGGACAACATCCTGGGAAACCTGACCTATCTCTGAAGTCAGTCCTGCTCGAAATAAAGAGTAGGACTAGGTGACCCTCCGCACCTAAATTATTCAATGAATATCACATAACATCTTTGATCCAGGTTCTTTCACTCTGCAACTTCCAGAAGGGGACTAAAGCATCCAGTGACCCAAACGGCCTGGGTGTTCTAGGATTTCCTACAGCAGGGAAGAAATTGTCGAAAGCGATAGCCCTACGGCGCTCCACTTTGATGACAGAACATAACTAGGCAGAATTAAGTTCAGAGCAACATTATCCTTCAGTCGTCTTTGGCTGGAAGACAAGTCTTTAAGAAACACTGCTTGAGGTAAGGTACATAAGAGCATACTGTAAACAGTGACAGGAGATGACTCAGGTCCAGGACCAGGGAACTCGGAACCCATTCATGATCAGATGGGTATGGATGCTTTAAGTTCATTTTACATCAATAAAACTGAGTCTCAAAAAAGAAAAAAAGAAACGACATTCAAAATTCTCCAAGTGGATCTGTGTAACTGCTAATTAACTTGCTTTCCCTGATAAAGAAAAGCCTAAGCTAAAATTAAAGACTCAAAATAGAGTTTAACATGACATAATAAGAATTGTCTGCAACTCTTCACCTCTTAACTCTCTCCCTTCCCTTGCATTACTCAGGCTTTTGACTCCTCATCTCATTCCAATTCTGCTTAACAGCTCCTGTACCCAGACATTTTGTTCCATCCAAGTCAGTTCTCCACTGGCACCCAAAACTCCCTCTCAGAGCCAGGCACCAATTTCTTTGCCAGCTGCTAAATTCCAGTCTTCACCTGGCTCTCCTCCCCCTTCCACACCAGCTAAAGCACAATAAATAGGAGCAGTGCTGGCAGCACCAGTGGGACCGTCCCCGTTGTTCCAGGACCTGACCCCACGCTGGCCCAGGACGGATACTGGTGGAGTCTGGCCGTGCAAGCTGTCACCATACAGAGCGTGCTTGATTACTGTGACGACGATGTGGGCACAGCACGCTCGTTACTAGGTTCTGAAGGGTGCTTAACGCTGGAATTCCTGGATTGCTAAAAATCAAACATCTCTAGAAAGCACGGGCAGTTCCTATTTTTGAAAACATATGATGAGGGCGTGGTGAAATGCATGTCCCTTCCATGAAGTCTATGTTCCAACAGTTTACCAAACGCATTAGAATACTATAGGATTTTTTTCTTTAAAAATTCGCTAAACAACATTACTCTGCCCTTATTTCAGAAATACCTGCATTGTTTCTCATCCCCATCACACATTCTTTAACTACAGATCTGCTATATAGCATGAAAAAGTTTAGTAAAATAGTTTTTGCTAATAATACCTTGATTATCAAATAGAAAAATCAGGAATATTAACAGCAGTCCCAACTATTAAAGACAGCTTCATGCTGTGCCAGCTTTGGAAAAAAAAAATGTTTTTAAAAGCTGAATCTCTAACTAGCTAAAAGATGACACGCTTAATGCTATTTTTGGCAAAACATTTTTTGTTGGGTGATATATGCTTTCCTAGGCTGCTGATTTTCCTCTTTGAAGAGTGCAAAACAGGTACACAGAGAGCTAAGTAGATATTTTTGTACATTATATACCTTGGGGGGAAAAAAAAGGAAAAAAAAAATAATCACAGAAGTGGCCCCTTCCAGACCTATCTCTCTTTTTCACAAACAGTGTATTGCCATTCTTTAAATTTTCTCATAATCTTATGATGCTAAGAAATAGTGCTAACAACTATAACATTTAAAAGCAAATCTACTTTTTTACTAAAAAATTCAGAAAAAAAAATGAGGCACTTTGGAGAGGCAGATCTTATCTTTTTACATACCTTTCAAAGCAGGAAATCTTTCATGCAACATACTGAATATGTCATAAAAGATGAATATATTTTATAGTGCCTCAAATTAAAACAGGAAAGAAAAGCAATCAGGTTCCATGCCCTGCACGCTTCATTCTGGAGCGGAACAATGACGAGCGTAAGAGCTGACTAGTATTTCTGTGTAGGAAATCAGCTCAGTAATTCTCATTACGTCCCTAAAATATTACCTCCTGAAAAACTTCAGACAACATCTGCGAAGTGCACGTGATCAGAGTCATCAACCCTACTTACAGCAGCAACTTCCCCAGCTTCAGCTGAACAGACCAGCAGCGAGGGTGCGGGCAGAGACGCTGGCGCCCAGGCACCCGTCTGCCCTCCGGCAGCTAACGCGGAACTGGGCTGGCAGGGAGCCACGGAAAAGCACCATTCCAGCTCTCCAGATACTGGGGTTATGGCATCAACACGGTAGAAAGTCTAGGTGGGAACCTTCAGAAATACCACTTCACTGGAAAAATAAAGCTGGAATATTCTGAGCTGGTTTTCCGCTGTCTCTCTCAATCGGAAGGCAGATCTAGAGCCCCAGGAAGAATTGCTGTTAGTCAGTTGTGAAGCACGAGGGGCCCTTCTGCTCCAACTCCTTGCTTTTGCTGCTAAACTCAGAGTGAAGTGCTGCCCAGTAACCCAGCTTGCCTCTGACGAGCTGCTGGGAAACAGGAGGAGGTGTCTTCAGCCTGTGGTGAGTGCTTTGGAGTAGTTTTTGACCTTTTATGAATTAAAGCTTTATATTCTATTAAAAAAAAAATAATTGTCATGCATTTTTCTTATAGTCATGTATTTCTGAGGAGTTTGATAGCTGTCATCCTTCTTTCTCAAATACCGAATGTCTTGCTGCCAAGAAGGCTGCTCTGCTTTCAGATGCTATTTTGGTATGAAGGCATGAAGATAGTTAAGAGAAAAAACAAAAATAGGTAACTACAAAAAAAAACTCTAAACAAATGTAATCAGCTATAATTATAATGTAAGCAAAACAAAAATTGTAAGTTTAATCAAGTATTGGCCAGAGTTCACTTATTTCAATGACAACTTTTTTTACTTCCCTCTTTTGATGTCTTGGGAACACAGGAGAGACATCTGAGGGTGCAAGGTATAACCAGCAGGCACTTTGCAAGTCCACTCTCCCAGAAGTAAAAAACCTCCAGAATAAAATGCCCTGTTCAACCTTAAAAGGTCAAATCCAGCAGAACGCTGCACGGCTGCAAACATTATCTTCCGCTGTACTGGAAAACAGATTTGATACTTTCTTTATACTGGAGATCTTTCAAGTCCGTGTGGGTCGTATGGACCAATCGTTTTACTTCTGGAAAAGCACCGTTTATCTGGGCAAACAATGAATTTCCACTAAAAAAAGGTATTAGAAGGGAAAAATGGGGACAGGTATTTAATTGAACTAAAACAAGTGATATGATACCTATATATAAATATTTTACACAGTTATATATGTTTTATATATTTAAATAAAATTATATTATTTATATATATGTATTTGTTGTGTGTATTATTTGATGTTTTTATATTTACTTGGTTTTATATATATATATATATGCACTATTTTACTTATGCTACATTTATTTTTGTGCATCACAAATGGAGAAACAGTTGCTAGCTGCACGCTACCTAGAATTCAAGGTCCAGCGAAACACAAAGGCAACACAGGCCAGGTACTGAAAGGGGAGAGTTTTTTCCAGAAGCGTTCCTAGTCCAACCCTTCTCGGCTGAGCGTGCAGTACAGGGTAGAGATGCTGTGGGTCACTCCTGCCTTCCCGCTGACGGCACCACTGCTGTGTCCTGGCTCCTCGTGAGCAGGAGAGCGTGCTGCACGCTAACCTTCCTACTGAAGGGAACGCAGGGCGGCAGGAAAGGGGAGAGGCACAATATGGTGTGCCTACACAGAGCCCAGAACAAATTTAGGACAGATCCTGTAACGTATTTCCACATCCCGGAAAATACCTGTCCTACAGCTGGGACACGCGCAACGTGCCTTGGAGAAAGGGCATCAGGAAGCACTGAAGATCACACACGTCCCGTAGAACTAATGCAGCCCTCACAAACCAGCAGCGTGGTGCAGGACCAACCTCCATCTAGTTCTTGCCACAGTTCTCACGTCTGCCATACAGAGGAACCAGAGGCAGAGGTAGGACAGATGCCGGTGACACCACCGGTTACTATGAAGAAAAGAACAATTTCTGTTGATTCCTGTGTGTATGTTCCAACACAGGTTATGCCAGAGAGTCTTCTGGAGTTGATCAGAGCCTAGCAGATCTGCCCTGGCGACAAAAGCATTTCAAGCAGATGCTATCAAAAGATGTGTACAGAACTTCATCCTGTGTGTGCTGAGAAGGATGTTCTTAAGGGAACAAAGTAAGGAAGGGAGGCGAAGCATGGGTGTCAGTCTTACTACCTTGGCAATAAGGTGTTTCATAGCCAGGAGTCCATTTTGAGAGGCTGTAGTGGAAACGGCTTCACCTTTCAGAAAGCAAACTGAAGAAAACTGAAAAATATAAAGCAGCTTTGTTGTCTACAAAGAAGAGAGTCATTCTTTTCAGCCTCCAAAAGTACAATTTTACTTTTTAGAATTCACATGGGCTCAGGAAGACAAGCAAGTAAATAACTAGGTTAGTGTTTAATACTGAGAGTAGCTTTGCTACCACTTCAATACACCAACCCAAGAGCGACCTCCACAAAAGAGGAGTTTCAAATAAGGGCTCCTGGTTCTGCTTCTGTAGCAATGCCAGAATTTTAAGGAAGAGGTGGAAAAAAAGGACGAAGGCTGAAAGGACTAGTCACAATCGTCATGCCTGTTATGAGGGAAAGGAAGACTCTAATCACGTTTTTGCATTGACTGCAAAGAGAGTCGGACTATTTTCTGAAGAACGGAACACTGAGCGAATGTGACACCCAGAGTTTGAGAGTGATGATGAACGTCAGGTAACTGGGAATACAGTGGCAACAACTGATGCTGTACCAAACTTCCCAGCCTCTGGAAGAGAACGTGGAGTGGTCCTCAGGAATCAGGTTATCTACACCAAACCTGTACTTTACAGCAATCCTCCCTCAACAACACCTCTACGGAGTAGCAAATTGAAGTGACCCAGCATTCTTCACAGTACCCTTTGCCCTCTGCCACATCTCAATCTGGCTTCAAGACAGCCTAGTAAAATATTTTTTCCTATTTTAAGCATTTTCTTTCTTATGTTTACAATTATTTTTTCCTTGAGAAATATTTTCCCTGTATCTCAATAGCAATACAAATAGCACTTTTCAGTCTTCTAGGATATCCCTAAAAAATGTTACGCTTCTACTTAAAATCTTACTCAAGTCTAAAGAAAACGTCAAACGGCTCGTAGTGCTACCGCTGCTGCTGATCAATAAGACTCTTACCTGAGGGCTTTTTTCTATAAATAGACTGCAGAAAGAGCAAGAGAGCACTTCCCAACGTGGTCATTCATTATGTAATACGCGAAATCTATTTCAAGCTTCCTCATGAAATTTTTAAAGGCTTTCATCTGTCCTATTTTTGCTTCTGCGACAAGACAGGGGAAGACTCTAGATTTCTTACCCGCACTATTTCACAGTCAACATTTAATTCTGCAGCCACAGCTTCAATTTTCTCTCTGCAGACTGAGCCCAGGCTGGTCATGCCATTGTCCCAGTATTTCTTTAGGGTAGCTAAGTCTCGGTCACTAAATTGTGTGCGGTCCTGTAACTGTAAGATAAAAAAAATACTGTTAGATGAAAAAAAATCCTGCTTATGCCGTTCATTTAATTTCCAGAGGTCTTGCATACGGTAAGACACACATGTTATACTGTCTCTATGGCTTTTCTTCTCTTTTAACTCTCCCTTAAGAATTTATTTTTTTAAGTTTGTTTTTTTTTTAATCCAGGGCAGCACAGAGTTCCCTGGGATTTGCTTTAAAGGCAGTGGCAGTGCTAAAGCAAGTTTAAAGCACTTCAGCTTTGTTTCAGCTCCACCTGATTTTTTAAATTTGTTTTATCTCATTCTGTAAAGCCTTACTGAAAATAACTTTTTTTCCCCCTTGTGCTGTTTACTCTCTCCACCCAATTTATGCAAATTATTCCTTAAGGCTTTTCAAGTTTCTCGCCATCCCCCACCTAAAGTTCTTTTATCTTCCTGCAAACTACAATACATGCATAATTCAAAGGATGCGGAGTTTCCAAAGGGAATGCTTTAATGTTTATTTGGTAAGCTTCGGAGTTTAAATTGGTTCCACTGTTTATTTGTGAGCTCCCCAGCTCTGTGTATATTTATCCAAATATGTGACAGCAGATTTCTGATATAAGGAGTAACACCGAAACCCAAATCCTAGACATCCCACCACCTCTTGAACTGTTGTGGGCACACAGTATCGCTCGCTAGTGGAACTTAACAAAAGTCACCAAAAGATTTTAGCTCTGAATTTTCACTAAAATCTCCAGTTTCTTTATGCCAACCCACGTTTGTCGTCTCTCCTGCTATCAGGAGTACATAAATACCACAATACAGTCTGCTCCAGTAAGCTGCAGCCACGGGTGTCAAATTAGGCGTTATTTCAACAGCTGAAGACATAATCATGATTTCAATATCTGAAATCTGGGTTTGCTCTTTTAAAAACTGGTACAAGCTAGAATTAAATAACTTTTAAGTGGAGTAAAAAGAAATTTTGCAGAACTAGAATAACGTGACAATCTTGTACAGTTATCGATTTTAATTTTTGTTAGCCTTCAGACTATGGTCATCCTTGTGACTTTCTTCTTCTAAAAAATACTATTTCTCCAAATGTTAGAAGCACTTGAGTCTCCTTAATATATGAATATAAAGTAGGAGTATCAAAACCTTGTCTTCTTAAAATAATACCAGGTGGTCCAGTAAAAAGTACCAGTGACATTCAAATATGGTCCATTATGAACTGCTACCAGGCACTCAGATTTTTTCTTGGCTATCGTTTCGTACATTCAAGTACAGGATGAGAGAAGCTCTTTCCATCCCGCCCATCCATCAGCTGCCATGGGACGCAGGGCACGCTGGACCCCAGGAGCCCCTCTGCTGCAGTCTATTTTCATCTAAAAGGGATCCAGCTGGCACATTTCAAGGCTGCTCCGGGATGAGCGAAGTGCTGTAAGTGGGCTTCACCTCAAGAGCAAGAACAGAGCTAAATCCCTGATGCCCACTCACCCTTACCCGATGCCGGTTTTCCCTGTACGCCTGACCTGAGCTCCTCCTACCTACAAGCCATTTTCAAAGAACAAAAGTATAATTGTCTCCTGCATCTCTGCAGCAATATCTCCTTTTAGAGCTGCTGGCAAAATAGATGGCAACTTCTGACAGCTCTTGCTCTGCCGTCGAGGGCCAGCCACCACACACTGAGGAAAGGGAAGGCAGAAAGGAGCGTGACAGCAACACTCAAGCTACATGGAGAAACAAGTCACTCTGGCCTGTCCTGCTTTCCTGAACGCACCCGTAGCTCTGGGCATACCTTCTAAAATATACCGCGCATTTTTAAACATAAATGACACTCACTGTAGGTTCTGGAGAGTTCACACTGACAACACTGCTGCAACAAGCCAGCACTCAGACAGCTTACTGCAATCTGCTCTTATCAGGAAAATAAACCAGAAAATTTCTTCATATTCAATATGCACAGCTTAAAGAAACCCCCGGAACATGCTGTGGAAATTCCTCCTCCCCAGCAGAAGGGTGAAATGAGAGAAGCAAAGGGACATCTGCCTAACATTACTGCAGCTGTAAGGGAGCAACCCCTGGTTAGTGCTGTCCTCTCTCTCCTAGTTTGTTGTGATGGCCAAATTAGAACAAAATCCAAAGAAAGTACAGCTGACGCTGCAGTAAGTTCAGATTTCTGCTTGCCACATGACTTTTCAGTTATCTAAGAAAATGCTGCTCCTACTGAAAGAATACAGAACACTCACTAACAGAAAAGCTTTTCCTTCCGAGATGCAAAAGGATCCCAGGTTGGACCAGACACACAATAACCCACTCTGGAGTTACCAAAGGCGTGGTCCTGCAGGAAGGGTGCAGAGGCTGCTCAGCTTTCACTTAGTAAATACAAGGATTTTAAGTGAAGAAACAGTGGTTAGCAAAACCACCTGGCCTTCAAGAATTTTCCTTAAAAACACGGTGTCATATCTTTTCCATTTTAGGTGGATGTGTATTAACTCTGATAATCTACTAGAAATGTTTTAATAAAATTCTTCGGAGATAAATCACTATTCAATGCTTTTCACCTCACAACTGCTATATAATTTTGCTACAAGATCAGGGTTGCAGAGTCAGTCTCAACAGCGTAGATGTTTCAAAGGGACGGGAGCTCTCCCACAGCCACATTTCCCAAGAACTCTTTTGCAGCCGCTTACTGTGGAAATGGAGCAGGGCAGGGGGGAAACCCAACCTTAGAGTTTGGTTTTTTTACCTCCCTGTCAAAAGTAATCCCCAGTGTTGCAGGTGACAATATGTATTTTTGCCTTTTTGTTGCTGCTGCAGTTACGGCCACACCAGGTACTCGGATCTTTTACTCCTTCCTGAAGAGCTCATGCAGCAGCACGTTGATCACCCCGATACCATCGCAAGTCAGATGGAAATGGAGAAAAAGTTTTTTCAGTCAACTGATATGGAAAAAAAAACAACCCACACAAACAAAAAACCCAGAAGACACACCACATGAAAGAGTCCAGAAAGCAGGAACAAAACTGAGGGGGAAAAACAAGTGCATGTAAATAGAAGATGATAAGAAAAGTCAAGTCCGGCTCAGAGCTGAGGAGAGCAGCCTCACGGAGACGCCCGGCTCGACCTGCCCTAGCAAACTGTATTCTCCAATTAGTGCCTCTCATCCCACTTGAACTCTTCCACCTTGGAGCCTGTATCTCATTTTTGGCATTTTTTCCCACCCAGCTCAGCACCGAGTAACCTCCTGAATAGAGCCAGGCAGGAACGGAGCCCCCGGAAAGCTGAAAGCGCTGCCTTCCGAGAGGAACGGCAAGGGATGACTGTGATGCAGCTGGTGGGTCTCTGCAGCAATGAAAGACACAATCCATCAGGTTATGGACTTGAAATTTTACCAGTGCCCCCAGAGAAAGATTCTGGACGTTTAAGGGGTCCGATTCCCAAGGAGTTGCTGAGAGGGCAGCAGGTCACCGCACCTGAAGTGACCCGCAGCAGCTCTGCCCCCGCACACTTGTGCGGAGTAAGCGTGAGCTCCTCCACGCTGCCTCGGAGGGAGGAGAGGAAGATCGGTTACTTACACTCCTCTCACTTCTTGCACCGCTCTAATGGGATCGGTCTCAACCCTGACACTCACTAGATCTAAATAGTACTCCAGCTTGTCCAAAATTTAGCTCCAGACTAACTACCTCTGTACAACTGACCGTGCCATATGCCTGCTCATTGATTTCTTACGGAAATCAAACTACATTCCATTACAGGATCATCCCCTTGACAAAGATTATACCCACGTTTGACTCCTGCATTATGAGCTGCTCAGAAATTACATAGTGCTTTTAGAAATGTCTTTTGTGAGAAAACAAAGGGTAGAATTTCTACATTGACCGTGTAACTACACGTCCATCAGTTTAGTTAATACCCTCCTCACGCTTAGTATCGCCAGAGGAACTGAGGAAGGAAGAGAAAACCCCACAGCCCTACACTTATCATAACACTGATGGTTATGTGTCAGTTAGCAGAGGAAAACAATATCACAAGATGATACTGAAAGCTTCATCTTTAGCACAATACTTTCCACAGCTGAAGACAAGCCAGCAATCCAGTTCATATTTTCACTCATTGTAACAACCATCATGAACACGATTCTCATTTCCTCTCTTCGGATCCGCTCCTTGCTGATTTGAGGCTCAGCTTCGTCCTCGCCACTATTAACTGTTTGCTGAATTCTGTACATCTACCAGTTCTGTTGTCCACAGCGTGAAAAGCAGAGAGAAGCTTCTTCCAGCAGAAAATAAACTATCAGCTCACAACGAAAAGCAATCCTCGTGTGCAAATTGAATCAGCGGTTCTGTTGAGCGCAGGGTTAAATCCTGCTTATCCCCGACCTCTCAAGTGTAATAACAACATTCTTATAGGAGATGACCCAGTTTATTACAGACATTCCTGGCCCTCTGCCAGGCCCCTCACAATACCCACTGTGCATGCCATGTTTGCGGAGCAAAGCTGGGTCTATAATTGGCATGAATAATTGCACGGCGGCGGAGCGTCCTTATCCTGCCTGCTTTTTTAGATCCGTTTTTATGCATCAGCTGAAAATGTTTCAGGCCACATGCATGAGAGCTATACAGAATTTTCAGATTATTAATAAAAGATATATTAAAAAAATGAAAGAACTAGAGTTTTAATATAAATGTAATAGCTATTGCAGCATTTATGCTGCAGCTGAGCACTATATGCTGTTATACACAAAAAGTTATGTGTGTTTAAATTGCACAGAAATCAACAGTTCTGTTCTGATGCTCTGTGATGAAGTGTTCTAAGGTAACGGTTACTTCTAGCAAACAAACCTCTCTCAACAAATTTCAGTCACTACCACTCAAACTCTATCATAGAGAAACAGCAAGAAATCTCTAAGTGTAATACTTTCTTGGTACGTTTTAAAGGTTCTTTAAAGTTTAATAAAAAGTAAAATAGGACAAACAGTGACATCTCTGATACTCTCTTAGCAACCCCAGGATCTTATACATTGGAGGTACTTCTTTCTTTAAGTTACTCTGAATAAACACATCCAATCTCCTTTTGAGCCAGCCTAAGGCTATGACCTGATACCCACTCTTACACAGACCAAATGAGCCCGTATCGGCTCCTCCACACTTCTCCTGTTTTCAGCAGTCTCCACCACACTCCTCCACTCCCTCCCACTTGTCTCTGACGACACACAGCCCGTTTGGTTGCTCACTGTCTGGCTGTTCTGTGCCTTTTATCACTGTCGCTGCTCCTTTGTTTTATTTTGGGAGGAATGGGAAGATGAGAAGTGCACACAGCATTCACGGTATTACCAGATCCTAGATTCTCTATACGAGCACAGTGTTATTTTGCTTTGTTCCCATTCCTAATGATGGCAGCATTCAGCACTCTGAATTTTGACACTACTTAATGTCTAACTGATTTTTTCAGAGGATTATCAATTCATATTTCAAGATCTTATTTGTACGTAATAAGTTATTTCCAAATCAATTATTCTACAGAAGTTCCCCCTTTCCCATCTGCATCATTCGCTATTATTCCTACTCTTCAGATTATTATTTCTTGATTTCATTTCCCACAGACAAACTCTGAAGGTCTGTATTTTCCCTTAGCGCCACCAGCATATTTAACCCCGGTAAAGCTATGCCAGACGACACGTTCCTTCAGTTTGAGGTTTTAAGTTCAGCTCTCACAACTGTCACAAAGCTGTGCCCCGTTTCAGTGACACCCAGTCTCCTGCTACAGAGCCAACCCTGCCGCTTTGGCTGGACACTGATGCACGTACACAGCGTAGCTGTCTGGGCAGGAACGGTGCCATCAGAAGCATCTCTGAAAGAACTGTGCTTTCTCCAGACAGGCACACTGCACGTGGTTCCACCCAGTAAAGCCCCAAAGACTCCCAGGCCATACATGATTCTCCCCAGGGGGAAAAATAAAATAAAATAAAATAAAATTTGGAAACAGACTGCAAGCCAAATGACATCTGAAAGCACCCTTACACTATTACCGCTAACAGATTTTTAGTGCACAAATTGTTAAGATTTCCAGAAGAGAGACTTTTTGCATCTTTTCCCGCTGGCTGGGTAAGCTTAAAGTTTGCTGCGATGGAAGCAGGACTGATAAATATTTCATAGTAGCCCAGCTTGAAAAGAGCTGTAACTGCTCCAACACTCAGCCAAAATTACATATATTCTGTTAGTATGTTTCTAAACCGAACACAGCTAAGAAGAAAAAAGTCAGAAATAAGAGAGATCAGTGCAATAGTCTAGCAAAAAATTACACTCTAAACTCCAGTCATCTCACTCCACAGTTTCTAAAACCAACCTCCAATTCATCCTTCTTGAGATTTTGAACTAGTTTGTTAAATAGCGAACATTCAGCCTCAAAGTAAAGTGGTTTTTAGAAACTAATTCTCATGATTCTTTCTTAATCTATTAATGTCTTCCTCATATTTGACTAGCAGGTCTGCTGTTCCAGTTCCTGGTCAGATATGACATTCTTTCCAGCCTGCAGAATCACAGCACCCAACAAGCCTAGGTGATTGCAGAATGTAGGTGCAGCATGCCATAGGATAAAAAGATGTATTTTGTCTGAAACTACAATAAGACTTGCCTTCCCTTTGCATTAACGGAAGGGTTGCTGTTGGGAGTGGTGGAGAGGTGCTGTTCACAGCAAGAAGGTCATGACATGCTGTGTCTGTTATTATTATCTAATGGGAACGTTAACAGAGTGAAACACCTTGAGATGGGTGGTGAAATACTTCACAGGAGGAAAAGCATTAACTGGTTATCCAAGTGACATAGAAGGTATGAACAAGGACAGCATTCACAATTCAGTCCCGTGGAGATCTCCAGGCTGGTTTGGCAGTCTCTCTTGCTGAAGACTATCTTACCTGCTCTAACCAACCCGACTAAAACAGACAGTTTTCTTCCCTCTGCCCTTCTAGGAGAGGAAAGGAATGCACACAGGCGAAGAGAACTTCACAAGTTGATGAAGTTTTGTTTCAAACAAAAGGTACAACTGAGGCACACTTTGACTTTAGGTAGTTTTAATCCCTACAAGTGTTCATTTTACTTTAAAAGCCACTCTAAAACATCTTTTCTCTAGCGCACGTAGGCTCAGTGTGGCAGCAGACACTTTTCACAAGATTTTCAGACCACAGTCCAACAAGGTGTTTTCTTTGGTAGTTATACTGATGCCTCACCCCAAATAGTCTCCTCCACACAATCCAGCTGTTTTCCCCACGCCCACAGATGTGCCTGCACAGCACATGGCAGCTGTAGGCAGATTCAGCTAACCTACCTGCGGCAGAGGTTCCCCCAAAGCGCAGAAGTACACCATTCAAGAAGGTATCGAGGCCATCACTACAACGCGGTGTTGCTCCAGGCGGGGGGGAAATACAAGACCAGCTCCCTTGTGAGTTTGCTCAAAATCTTGCACAAACTAGCCCAGACATCAACGCTAAAGGCAACTTAAATTTCATTTAAAATCCCATCCAAAACACACATGCTTTGTACTGTGTGATTTACTATGTCTGCTTCTAAAGGGTGACAGTCAGAAATAATTCTAAGACCTTAATCTGTTCTCTTAGTGTCTTCGTGTTTCAGACTTTATATTAAGCCAATAAAACGATTTCTAATTAGAATTTTTAAAATAAGGAGAAAAAAGAAACGAAACCAAGTCTATGCTGTCCTCAAAAAATAAAACTTCACAATGAAGCCAGGCACAGCTTACCTAGAGTCAACACCTACGTGACAAATGTTTTTCATAGCTGGCATACTAAGTTGTACCTACTATAAACACCAACCTTTCTGCTAAGACATCACATGACACATGACTTAAGCACAGTTAGTACACTCAAGGCTTAAATGCAAGGACAAAAGTGAAGATATTTTCCCCCTTTTATCTTCACTGCTATTTTTGAATCCTTGTTCTCCTTCCATCACCCTGTGAAAAACCAAAAATCAATGCATTCGTAAAGGGCAATGCATTGCAGACACTCCATGACAGAACACAGAACTGTGATTTCCAAAGACATTCTCATGAATAACTGAGAGGGCGATATTTCCAGACCAATATTCATTAACAGTCAGGATTACGTCATCGTACAGCATAGCTGAGCAGACTAGGAAGAGTTTCTGCGGAACTGCAGTTTTTATTTCTCTCTTGATGGAGCTGAAGGACAAGGCAAGGAAAACAAAACATCAAGGCAAGAGATTAAAAATTCAGAGCATCTAAAAGACGATCTTCTCAATTTGAGACAAAATACAGATTAGCCTTTTTACTGTTTGAATGGCAGTAATTGCCATAATCGCAGTTCTACAACTCTATCCATTCTATTTCTGTTCCCTCAGGCTTTCTTCAGAAGAACTTCACATCTGAAACTGAAGTTTCCTCAGAAGTAGGACCTTTTTTGCTCTTTTTGTTCTCTTACGCCTGTGTGTATACAGCAGTTTTGGAGTGCCAGCTCCTGAACTTCTCTCCTTAAGAAGGAGAATTATCCATTCACCCCGGAGAAAGTGCAGCCACAAATCTCCAAAGAGATGTGTCAAACTGGACTGCACTAACCAAGGGGTTTTGCGCCTTGATTGATTGAAAAAGACACAGGAGTAAAAGTCTATGGAAAAATAATCCCCTAATAACCATCCTTAATAAACAGGCACTTCCACATCCTTGAAGGTTTTAAACTCATTGCAGAAATTTCTTCTATAGCTTGTGCCGTGCCCGCTCTTTTCACTGCTCCCAGCTCCATGCTCCTGCTGCCTACGGCGAGCTGGGTCTGGCACTCCAATGATCCCTGCATTCACCTCACTAAAGGCAGCAGAATGATAAACTCAGCAGAAGATGTACCTGACAGGTCCAATGCTTGACCTGAATTACCTTGCAATTAGATCCTAGCACTAATAGGGAGAGGGGGAAAAACCTCTGCCTTTCAACCGTGCTGTGCTGTGAAATCCGCTCAGGCAAGCAGTGAAACCTCACTCTAGGACACTCACCAGCTGCTTGATGTTTTAAAAGGTCATTAAGTGAGAGAGGGAAGGTGCCTTCCAGAAAAGGGCTACATTTTAAAAAAGCCCACTGAAGAGAACGAGGACTTACGGGGGAAAAAAAAAAAAAGAATAGAGATGGAATGAGCAGCAACAGGATTTGTATAAACGTACTGGTTCCTCTGGGAGATGCTCTTATAAAGTGCTCTCTGTATAAACAGAAATAAGTGATATTACCACGGTCTGCAGAAACTAGATGTGTGCTACATTTGAGACTTACCAAAAATCTGAGAGAAAACACAATTAATGTGATGGTCCTTAGATTCCCACCTATATAGGAAATGCTACCAAACTGACACCTTCTGAAGACTAAACTGAAGACTCAGAAGTAGTTTTTAAAAGTACAAAGTACTGGGTACAGCAGGGAGGAGAGGGCAGGGAAATGTTCTTCCATTAGCTCAGCATCATTGCCAAAGCAGCACAGGGGACACCGACAGCTCAGTGAATGGTTTGGGGGTTTGATGGGATAACTCTGCTTGTGACGATAGCCCCGTCCTTACTTACTGCTTCTGACATAGCTGGACTAACATGTGACACCCTCTCGACAGCTTAGTTGTACCACCCAACCTGTGTTTTCAAGGTAAGCAAGCAGAATCAACATGCTCTTCACACAGAAGCTAGCAGACTACTGAACTGAAATGGTAAACGGTAATCAAACAAGTGAGTTGGACAGAGGTATTTTCCTGACAGAAGCTGCTTCATACCTTGTATTTTGCTCTGGAGTCATTTGAGAATTGAGGCCACCAACCTGGCTGATCCTGCCCAACGTGAAGTGACATATATGTGGATACAATTAGACTTGAGGAAGTTACTACGGACAGCACGGACTAATCCTGTGCATGTGCAGGGTAGCTGAAGAGGGAGTTACCTCTTAAGCTTTCAGTTGTCTCAATTAACAATCATTTCACTTTCAATGTAAAAGAAACATATTCTGAGCTCTGAACTCTGGGTCCTTATCAATTCAGACGCTACATTTCAGCTAATAGCACAATGGTAACTGAAACATTGCACCTGCAGATAATGTTTGTGTTAGCCAAAAGATAACAGGGGAAAAAAAGCAAACCAAAAGCACCATGCCACACAAACAGAACTGACATTTTCAAAAACATATTTAGAGCAACTTTTCATTCTTTGACTTGATGCATTCGATACTTAAATGGAAATATACTTACTGCTCTTTTTCTGGAACAACCTGTAATCCAAGGCACAGTAAGGTTTCCTGAAATCTGCAGAGTAGAAGGGGGAGACAAAAAAAAAAAAAACAAACAACAGCAGCTTAGGTTGCTGTGGTAGCCAATACTGAGCAGCTTTCACAAGACTTCAACATTGTGTATTCAATTCTGATAAGAATGTCTTTAAAACAGGTTAAGATTTAAAAACAAAGCAAAGTCACACTCAGCCTGACTGCATAAGACTAAAAGCAAAACACTGTTTCTTTGGGTGAGGGTAAGGTGACACAATGGCAACTCGGGTGTTTCAGTACTTTTGCTACCTTAAAATTTGTATTTCAGAATGCCAGTTTTCATCTTCAGTCTCTCACAAGGCTGGTAAGATTAAGCAGGCTGGAGTCTGACAAAGGCCAAATGCCTGACAGAACCGCTGTCACATATTTTTCAACTACATCAGTTAAACTATCAGAAAAAAATACTATCACATTATTAACTGAGCTATTCAACGGCAAACGTGAAGGATTTGCATACAGCAGAAAAACTAAGGACATCAGGCTGGAGAAGGAAGGGGAAGGGGCATGGAGGCACGGGTTGGCTGCCTCAATTCCATTGCTTCTCCAGCATCCCCAGAGGTCAGGCTTTATTATTCAATAATCTTGGGACTGTTTTCCCTGGACATCTGAAATGTGTCATAGCCTGGAATACTTCAGGCTTATTTAGGATTCCATGGTCATCCTCTGCTTCAGACAAGCAATGCTTGAGAGACTAAGCATAGCTCTTGAGAGATTAATTAATCTCATTGCACACACTGTATTTGTGAGGAGGAAAAATCCACGGACTTCTGCTGACTGTGTCAAACTACGCTAACAGGTTTTGTACTTGGAAGTGCTCTACTAATGAACCCTGCAGCATGGGCATGACCAAATAGAGAATAGCTGGTACAGTTCAGTTGTGTACAAGCACATAAGATACTTTTATTCTTCAAGCTTTTAGCTGGAAGCGCTTGGATGTTACCTAAGGTCAGACACTTTCTCATTCCAGCACCAGGCGGGCTGAGAGGGGCTAGAAATAAACACCTTCCCCTCCTAAGGGCAACCCTACATCAGCCCTTGTATCAAAAATATCAATTCTTAGTAACACACAAACATTTTATCCATTCTGTATAAACTGTTTCCCACAACAGATTCACACCACAGAATTCGCTGTAAATTCATCCTCAGTATCCACCCAGTTGGTTTCTCTTCATAAATTTAAAGTGGGGTTACAGGAAAAAAGTGTTTTTCCCTGTGAATAAAGGAATCAGTCTGGCAGAGCATTCATGGTTACTTGGAAGACAAACGCACACAAGTTCTGACAGGTATGATGCCAAATTCCATCAAGTTTATCTCAATATAGCTACTTAAAAGACAAGTCACCTGCAAAAGTGTTCTAAACTGGCTCTATAAAAAAGGCAAAAGGGTTGAGGTTTTTTTTGTTTAGGTTTATCTAAGTTAGATGGACAGTTATCCTGCATCTACAGGTGCAACTCCAGTCCTAGTCCAACTGAGATGGCTACCGAGAGTTGCAAAAATGACAACCCAAAACTGAGAGACAATCTTGTCTCAGGAAAGATACTGCATCTCCGAAACGGCAACCCTGGCAGATGCCAGAGGAAGTTCAAAGGCACTGCAGCACCTCTGGATGACCAGTGCTGTGCCTTAACTAAAGTAGTTACACTGAATGAGCTCCCTACAGAATATCTTCCCAATGCACCTGTAGACTTACCGTCCCAAATTCAGTGCACTGACCACACCAAGAGCCCCAGCCCAGCCCCGGCTGCTGCGTGTCCCAGCGTTACCTGGAGCCATACGCAGCGTGTTTGGGGCCTGCTCACTGCTCCTGCCCTCCCCACAGCCCCACAGGCTCTCCCCGCTCATGCAGCTGGAATTACTTCATCCCAGAAATAAAGTGCAGACAACTCCTGTGACCAACATAACTCTGCTTCTGTGAGAAGAATGCACGTCAGGAAATACTCTGTACAAGTCTCTTCAGAGAGGACCACGTTCCTTGCCCTAGCAAAAAGCTGTGCTGCTCAAAGTTAGCAAAATTCTCCTCCTGTTTCCAAAAGTCTCTAGGGAAGCAAATAAATCACTTGGACACATTTAAAAAAAAAAACCCCACAGAATAAAAATGGAGTCCCATTTAAATAAAGCAAACTTGCAGCTCATTCATATAAAGCAGCATTCTTAAAGTGAATCTTAAAAATAAATTAAAATATTACATCCATATCCTGTTCTGACACACTGGCTGCAAGGCTTAGGATTTTCCCTTGAAGAAGACAGGGCTAAATGAGATAACTGTGCTTCAGTGTGTATAACAAAGTAATTAAAAATACACATAATTTCAGCAGTATTTGTGTCCCTTAGGACTGCGGGGAGGAAAGTGAGACTAAACCACCATTCAGCCTTGAGGACCAGCAAGAACGGCCTCTCCAGTGCAACACGCTTAAAGCCAAACTGAGAAGTAAGGAGGTTGAACAATTTGTTTACTGAAACTGCTCAGGCATTAAAATTGATCACTTTATTAAATTTACTCTTAAGTTACACTAACATGAATTTGATTAATTGAAGCAGTAAGGAAGCTGTAACTAATTGCTAATTAGATACCGCACCAATGTACGACAGTAATTACTTCATCAAAACACAAATCGCACAGTCCTGACTTTGAAGAAGCATCTGCTTGGATGTTTAACTACTCCAATAATCATGTAGCTCAGGTTTAATCTATTTTTAAATTTAGGAAGATTTCCCTAAGTTAAAGGTTTTTCATTCCTATGCTGATGGATAAATTAGCTAAACACAGGCAATAAAATTAACAGGAACTAACTACATCCAAAAGAAGTGTCACTCTGCATAAGTCTACATGAGTTCAGACAGCACCTGCTGCAAAATCTATGTCTCTGGAAGTTTAATATATACAAATTGTGAAGTTATAAGAGGAGAGTCTACATGAAATAGCAGCCACACTGGATTTAATTTTAAGGAGAAGACTTGGAGGAAGGGGTTAAAGTAGTGCAGAACTGATGATTTTGACAAAATACATTATCAGCCTAGCAGGGTACGCTATTTGTTACACGTGACTTGGAAGGTAGTAGGTGGAATTTTCTTGACAACGTGGTGAGTGAGTGTTGGAAGTGTCACTGTCATACACTAACACCTCTTAAGGTACAGAACTTACTTTTGCATTGTTCTGGAACGAGCAAAACACTCTCAGGAAGGGAAGCAGCGACCTGGAGAAATCAGCACCGTTGTTTCCTCGAGGCACTATGGCGCCGGGCCGCAGGACACCGTTCCTCGGCAGCTGCCCCAGAGCCGTGATCCTACACGTCCTGACCCCACAGCTTTTGCCCTCCCTCATAAATTCTCTCAAGAGTGAAAACACCGAAGAGTGCTGTCTCAGAGGTTCGCAGGGCACGTGCTCACCGCAGCACGTGAATTAACAGCAATTAAGTTTCTCCAAGGTTTACACAACTCTGGAAGGGCAAGGGATACCACGGGAAACAAGCTCCCTCAATCCAAGGTGCATTCCCACATCCACAACAGGGTCTCTGACAGACAGGCACGGGAGTCAAACGGGGTACAGATTAATTCCTCACTTATCAAAAATAGGTTCTTTATTAGAAAAGAGGTGGGGGAAAAGAAAAGAAACAAAACCAAGTCACAGAGGTCTCCTTGTTCTGATCCACATCACAGCACACGGACAGATAAATGTCACCTAGCACTAACGGTTCTAGCTGCTTAAAAAGACTGTCCCTGCCCGCAAAAAAAAAATCCCACATCAAAAGGTATCTCAAATTTCATTTAAAATTTTAAAAGTAGTAAGAAATAAATCTAATTGATGCTTTTTCAAGAGTGAAATAAAGTACCAAGAGCACCCAGCTGGAGGTATCAATAATGTATTTCACTTCATGAAACTTAAGAAAAAATTCCTTAACTCTCCTGTATGCACTTTGGCAGATTTACCAGTCCTTTACTGAACAGATGTGCACATGCACAGCTTTTCTCCCATGAAACTGGGATGTGAAAAGCCAACAGTATTGAATGGATTTTGTAACTCAGGTATGAACAGTAATAGCAAATACTAACAGACGTCTGAGAGAAGGGAGAAAGGGAAAGAACATCAAGTGTTCAGCCTAGAAAAGGCCATAAATAAGAATTGCAGATGTCCCATCTACTACACAGAATCTACTCCAGAGTGTGTATGTTCCTCAAACCTCAGGTTTACCAAGAAAAGCAGTAATTCTGGCGCAAAGTGGCACTTACTGGGACTCAAAAGCTTTCTTTCAAATCCTCGCATGATATCAGAACAAGTCAGAAAAAAAGAAAAAAAAACCAAAAACCCAAACCACTTCAAAGTATTGCTCCCTATACCAGTGAGCAATGCACGAGATGAGATGGTATGTTGTTTACATGGTTCACTTTCAGGATAAATTTAAAAGGTAATAACAAGCAAAAGCACACAGTTAACACACGCAGTATCACACCCTGTCAGTCTTAAGACTTTTATCTCACTATCTAGACTATGTTGTGCCAGACAGCATGAAAATCCATGAAAAAAATATCAATTAGGGTGTTTCCTGCACAACTATCTCTCTAATTATAACAACAAAGTGTGTCAGTGTTGCAGCTTCTTCTGAACATCTTTCAGTTCTTCAGTTAGCTGCATTTAATTTTCCCCTCTGAGTCACTGAAGGGACTCTATTACAGGATGAGGAAATAATGGGATTGAATGTAAAACCGATATTTGAATTAGATGCTGTGCGAGAGGAAGAATATTTGCTCGTCTAGTGTCTCTCATTTTAACTACAACGCAGGAGATCCTAATCCCCAGCAGAAAACAGGTTCAAGAGATCGGCAGCTGCACAGGGGGCACAGGCAGTGCTGAGGGAAGAGCTAATCCAGGCTGACATTAATAAGGGCAAGCAACTGCACAGCACAATCCCCTGTTCCGCCCTGCGCCACGTGAAAGTACGTCTACGGAGGAACAACCAAGGGTATCGCTGTGCCACGCGCTGGCGAGCCACGTCAGGACAACACAGACTTCAGCGTGCATCGGCAGGCGTAGGTACGATTCTCCTGTAACCAGACTTTACTGGATCTACGAAGCCCACGCTGATCTTCAACATACAGCCACCCACTGCAGCCACGGGCTCGGCTACACAGATAGGAGTGCTACCACACAGTCCTACCTGCGCTTCTGTTTAAGAAGAAATTCTCTCTACTCCATGTAAAGGGAACACAGCCTGCAGAAAGGTGAACCTATCGCTTACCTGCTACCAGCTTTCAAAGAAAACAGTACTGATCTACAACCTTGTCTTCAAACCTTGAAGACAGAGATAAATTGATGGATTACCTGGTAATTATTTTGGTTTTGTGACAGCCTCAGTTGACTTGAAGATGTAAAATGAGGAGAAAAGGTACTTCTTGATGGATTAGCACTGTTATACAATGTACTGGATGTCGTATGTAATGAGGTCCGCGCAGGCAAGTGGTAGTCTCTGCTGTGATACAGAATATTGTCAGGCACGTCCCTGGCATTCACCAGCTGTGAACCACAGCTCACATTTCTTCCCGGCCCGGACAAGGCTGCGCTTTGGTTCTCTACTCGAACAGAACTGCTGCTTTCACAGTATCTCGAATAGCTTTGTATTTGTGCTCCCATGGATGCTAGCTCTTCTTCTCTAGCATATTCGTCGTCCACGTCTCCAGTTTCCATCGCGATGGACAGACAGCTGCCTTCCACCGAGCAATGCTTCTGCGTTGTGCTGCCTCCCACAATTCTTTGAGGCTGATCCGTAACCGCCAGAGAAAACACTTCGCGGATTTCCAGGTTTTGCGTGCTACAAGAAGGGTCCCTGGTATTAGCCCTTTGTCCAGGGGGCACATGCGACGCGAGGGCTGCATGTTCCGATTTTTGTAACCTTTGACATCCCACGGGCTCAGCTTTACAAGGTCTGTGGCATATCATGGGTTTCTGAGGTAACACCAGCTCTGCAGTCTGGACTGAAGAACCACCATAGCTTTTTTTAGTGTGACTGTATATGGAGTTTGCAGAATTCAGCACGCTCGTTTGCCTAGACAAAATAATCGTCTTTTCCCCTACTAATAGGGAAGCATTTTTACAATGTGGTACTTGCCGTCCTAGAGGGATGTGCTGCTGCTGAAACTCTGCATCGTTTTTTCCCGGTAGCCGTGCGATAGAGGTTTTATGTATTTCTGCCATTGAAGAGTTTGTCTGTTTGGTGGATCCTTGCCTACCGGATGCACTAGCAGGACTGTATATACCAGTAACTATCACATCGTTATTAGAAGAGGTCCAAGAAGACTGCTGACTTTGGGCTCGAGCAATATTTACCACATTTCTAACTGCTGCTTCTGGAGGGACTGAGGGAGTAGTAGGGACAGTCCCTGGGGGAGTGCCTCCAGATTCTACAGCACTCTTGCTGCTCATCTTCCTTCGTTTATTGCCAACCCACGTCTGCAAACAACAAACAACAACGACAACAAACACAAAACAAAGCATTAAATAAGCAGAAAAATTAGGCAATTCCATTTCTAAGCAGATCTGATGAAATGTTAAGCGTTCAAGTCGAGACCTAAATTCACAAATATGTAAACCATTTACTGCTACGCAGAGCCTGGACAATACAGGGTGGAAATCCACGTCTTGTGTTTGAGATTCATGCACTAATCCAGGAGAACCCCAGTCTCAACTCCAAAGCATCAGTTTCTCAAAAATCCTGAGACTGTATTGTGCCTCCTGTCCCAAAGTCACCCTTAAGATTTATGTCACTGCCACTGCTGTGATTAATTCCCCAAATTTACGTTTTTAACATTTAGCACCTTGGGATGCAGAACCATCAGTGAGGTAGGGAGCTAAACTTCTGTAACCAAGTAACTGAGAGATACGACCTTCACAATTGCCTTGAGCAGAAATTGCCAATTCTTGAATTTAGAGGAGAGGAAGAAAGAGAACTCTTTCTGTCAGACAATTACAAAACAATTCTGTGAAGTATTTAGACCCATGGACTAACTCCTCCTCTGCCAGCTGCACAAATCAAGATCTGATGTCAAAACCTGCTTTTGAAAGACACTGATAGACAAGATTAGGACTACTGGGATTAGGTTCCAACACAAGTTTGCTGTTACAAACATTTCTGAAAGTGACAACGACAGTGCATGGTTTTGCGTAAAAGATAGCAGAGGAAAAAATACTGGAAAAGTGTGGGTATTATGGCAGTTGCACAGGTTAAAAAGTACTGCTGTTTTAAACGCTCAGGAAGGCCTGTCCTGCAAGGAACACATTCAGATACAGCTAAAAGAACTGAAGGGGAAACACTAACTTCAGTATTTCAAGATAAAGAGAGTTAATCTGGTGGAAGCATCAGCTCTAACACTGGAAGCGTAAGCACCACCTGGCAGCTTTCATGAGCTGAGAGACAAGACTTGCTCGACTCTTTCACCACACTAGGCCCGTACGGAATGCGAGGGCATGAGCGAGCAGGATACGAGTGCCAAAGAATGAAAAATAAGCTTTTACATCTGCTTATGGGGGTTATGAAAAGGATCAGATACGCATCTAGAGATACGATGAAAGACTTCTGCACCACTCAGGGTATCATCTGCTGCACACCTAAAACCAGACCAAAGCAAGATCTCGATACTCAGCAACTCAAACCGGTTGATTTCATCAATAAACTCCCTCACCCCACAACAAGCAAACTGCCCTGGGTACCTATCTCGGGTTTCCATGGCATCACATGAAAGGAGGAAACTGTTCTTCACATACCAATACCTGCTAAGGAAGTAAACAGATTTTTCTACAGGAAAATACGCATCACTGCCATACAGAAGTATGCTGAAGTCTCCAATCCATTCTACTCATTTTTCTTGTCAAATTTTACAAAATGCCTACTTTGAGGTAGGATTTGTCGCATGCAGTAAGATCTCAGTGACTAGTAATAAAGTTTTTCTTCTCAAAAGAAAGTTTAAATATACAAACTATATCCACAGATGTCAAGTTACTTTCCTTTATTGCATAAAAGAAATTTAGAAATCAAATTTATTTTTTTGTAATTTCTGCTCAGTTTAGAGATTTAATCCCCAACTAAAATCTGAAGTTTTTCCTCATGGTTTTCCTGAAGAGAAATGCATGCAAAGAAATGCAATAACACACTAGCACTACTGTTCACTTGGGATTAAAGTACAGTTTCACAAGACAGCACAAGTCAGATTTGCCACTGCTGAGAGAGTCTCATTCTTCTGACCACGTCCCCAGCTTCTTACTCTCACCGTTCAACCAAAAGCACCCACCTGAAGGATCAGCAAGTGCAACTCCCTTAAAAGGCAAAACATTGAACTAGCAGGAAAAAAAAAACGAAAACGAACAGAAGTTTTGGTAGGGTTAGCAAATTCAACTGGGTTACTCTGAAACTCAATAAATGTGAGAGATGATCAGCACAAGAAAGACAGGGGAGAAAGAATCGCACAGCCGGGAGAAGGGAAGGAGTACAGAACCTCCCATTTTTCGCCCTGTGAGATGTTAGCACTGGGAAGAATTATGTAAATCTATACCCTTAGACTGAAAGGGAAGCTCCACATTGCTACTAGCTTGATGGCCATGATATTCATTTGGGATGTGACAGAGGAGTCATTAAGTACAAAATATCCTAAGAAAAGGGACACGAATCTTCGTTTCAACGAAGTTCCCCAGCTAGCGTGTTTTGGGAGCACTTTCACAAACACTGGAAGCATTACTGACATCCTTAACTGTTATTCAGGAGGAGGAGAAGCTCCCAGAAGAGATGATACATCAGAAGTCCAGCTGTTAAGAAAATTACCTGGAATTTAAGAGAACCTGATTTTACACTCCCAGTTTGACTCAGGCAGAGCTGGAACTTCAGACTGCCCCACAATCCAGGTGCACACCACAGAGGGACTGCCAGTGGTGCTTGGCCATTAGTTTTAACCAGAAGGTCCATCCTGAATCTGAAAATAAAGTGTCTTCAGGAAGCCTTTCAAGAGCATAAAAGAGCACCAAAGCCGTAACTCTTCTGATACCTGCTGTTGCACTATGGGGAGAACCCCACACCACCTCCCTGATCGCTGCTCCCAGCACTCAGCGATGCTGTGAGAGTCAAACTCGGAGAACTTTGGTGCTTTATCAAGTCACATTGCTCACATTCCACGTAAAGACAAAAAACATCAGCAGAAGTATGCTAACATTAAGGAACAAAACCAGACCATTCAAACCTGACGTAGCTGGAACACATCTCTATTCAATTTGAAGAGGGACAGAGTTTTTTCCCAGGAGTAACTCTGACACATTTCCTAATTTTGAAAGGGAGAACATATTTTTATGTATTGCAGTAATAAAATCTGTAGAGGTTTACATCAAATCATAAATAGGACTTTTCCTTTTTCCAACCCAGCTCAGGATTGGAAAGACTGGATGGAGTTCTATGGGACAAGCCTACAGAAATCCTGATTCGGGGAAAGAACGCATTCACAGAGTTACAACATTTGAATTTTAACAGCTACATTTAGGGAATTCGTGTTCCTATTATAGTCATATCTGCAAGTGCCAGCTGCAACCCAAGTATCACTTTGCTAGACATTGTGCATAGAAGTACTAATCTCTGTCCAAGAATTTTCTAGAAAAAAAAAAAAACAGAAAAAAAAACAAAAGGGGGGGATTAGGAGAGGCAGAGAGGAGGGGTATAAAGAAGAGAAAAGTAAGATCATGCGAAAATATGACAAATGCAGGACAAATCCTGAGTCTTTCCATTGCATTTCACAAGTAGGAAGAAAGTTTAAGAACTGCAAATCAGGGCTCAGTAAAAGTAGAAAACTGAAGGGAAAAGGCCATGAGTAAGGGAAACAGAGAGGGAAATACGAAGATGGAGAGCAAATGAGGACTGCAAGTAGAGGAGAGACTAGCTGCCTCCTCTAGGTCCTTCAACTAGAATAAAAATAGAAAAACAGGCCCCGACTGCATCATCGGCACCCAGACTCCTGTTACAACTGCTTGTCTGTGCCAGGGAGGCTGAATTTCTGGCTGGCTTTCAGAACTGCCCACCACCTAGAGCTGAAAAAGTAAGTTTTAGTATTTCCAAGTATTTTGAGGGAGGGGAATCCAGGTAAGAATTAAGCAGGAGGGGTTGTTATTGTCGATATACCACTGGTACACCATTAAAAAAAAAACTGGACTGGTCTTACTTCCTCTTCAGTGCCCAGTGTCGCAGCAGCTCCTGGTAGCTCCACCACTGTTGTTATTTTTTCAGCTAATGCTTCATGATTTCTATTTCTGCTCTGAGACAACAGCCATTTTGTTGTCTAGTGTTTCACAAAGGGATTATTATTTCCCTTCCCCTGGAATTCATAGACTTTGGAAGAGCTCCTGTTAGCACTAGTGACATTCTTCTTTCATAAGAAAAGAATGTACTCACTGTAAATAACTATGAGGGACTATAATATTTAGGATTGTGACGTGGAATACAAGTGTGTCAGTGTGTTAAAAGAAATACTTCCACAATTATTCCCCCAAATACACTAGGTTATAGACATTTGTTTAACTTAAGAACAGTTTCCTAATAACATGACCTGTCTTTGATACAATAAACTGCATGAGGTTTCTGTAGGGCAAACTAATTTGCAGTTCAATAAATAAAAAAAACAAAACACCATCCACAAGAGACAAACAACCACCAAAAAAACCCCAAACAAACAAAACAAAAAAAATCACTCCTTGTGCAATCCAGGCCCCTGCTAAATACAGCGATAATGTGAAGACATTTCAGCAAAAACAGACTATAAAAAGGCTCACTGGATAAAAATGAACATGTCACATAAGCGTGCTAAACTCTGATTTAAGACAAGTATGAAGTTAGAAACTCCAGTCCTCTACAGATATTTTATGTAAAGAAATGAATGTGTATAACTTTAACATACAAATTTGGAAGGCCTCAGTACTTACCCTGACTACACTGAAGTCCAGCTTAGTTTCTTGTGCACACTGTAATATGAGCTGAAAGCAATTTTTACTTTGATTTGTCATTCCATTTTCATAATAACGCTGTAATATCCTTTGTTGTTCTACAGTAAATACAGAACGCAGATTCATCTAAAAATAAAAGAAGATACTCTGAAAGTTGGAATACAAACCGTAATACTTGCAGAAAGCAGCAGCTCTCATTTATGCTTGTTGTGATAACGCTAAGCGTTGACATGTTTTTTCACAGAGTCCTTTACCAACACTTTTACTTACTTTCCCAAAAAACCTGTTCCAGTCAGCGTTAGTGACTCCTTTGTGACGGACTCAAGTTGAACAGGTGAACTACGTATTTGGAAGAACACTGACAGCCTTTCATAAATAAAGAAATATTACATTGTATTGCTAAGTGCAAGAGCCTCTAGTTCCAAAGAAAAAGTTTCTCCCTTAAAAAAAAATAAAAAAATAAAAAAATAAAGGCATTCGGCAAAACAGAGTAACACCAGCAGCTCCAACAAAATTGGC